>MU227473.1:281190-293738 GCA_018584345.1 Thuja plicata | reverse complement strand
TCACCCAAAAATATGTGTTTTTCTATTCAATAAGGGCTATTTTGTACAAAGCTGCTATTTTTGGAAACTTACTATTTTTAGTAAGTTGGTCGTTTGAACTTAGAATGTTCTAATTTTCTAGGTGAAGCTTCATCTTAGTCATATAAGAATGCCAGCTGAATTTCATTTTTAGATCATCTGTATTGGAAAAGTTATTAAGGATTTACTGTTGAGATTTTAGGGTGCAAAACCTTTGAGCTTAATTTTTAGGACCTTAGAGGCTCCAGATCGAGGTTGAACCCCTGGCTAATTGGTGCTTTGTGAGTTAGGCACTGTAGATCGCGATCTCCCCTTTCTGAAAAGTGGTAATAATAGTCAAACGGAGCTACGGTTCAAAAGTTATGGCTTCCAGAAGTTGGGCTACCTAATCTCATGTTTTGTAAATATTTAAAGCCAACCTTTTGTAATAAAAGTGAAAAATAACTAAATGCTAAGGGTAGTCGGCCTTAATGGCTAGATTTCTGGAACCTTCTCAGGCGGTGGAAAATTGCCTATTTAAGGAAGGCCCGTAGTGTTTTCTAGGGTAGTTTTGGGTGGTTATTAGAGGCTTTGTCCTACAGATTATTGTAAGGGATGCCCATGTGGCTTTTGATATTGTAATTCTGAAGTTTGTAATTCCACATTTGTGGAGCCAATAAGAAGCCAATTTTCTATTCTTGCAAATTTATGTTGTTTCTCTTTGTTTCTGTCGTGTGCTGAGTGGTATTAAAGGGAGTCCCCTTCATCAAATCGTGTGTTTATTTTTAAACACGCCTTCTTCTACTCCACTCTTTCTTTCCCTACAGCTTCCTGCAAGTAATACATTCCTTCAACTGAGGGATTTATTTTTTTTCCTTCAATTTCTTTCCTGAGGGGGCATGATCACACTATCATCAATTAAATTTTTGCTTGAAACAACATTAAAAATGACTTCATTATCAAACAAACTAGGGGCATGACAGTTTCCTTGACTAAAGTCAGAACTATTGGATAGAGAGTTTTGGTTCTCATGAGCTGATATCTTATGTTTCCTCATTTTTAAAAAGATTTTTATTAAGCTCCTCGAAGCTTCTTACTAATTTTTGGACGACAACCAAGTTCAGAATCAGTATTATCAATCTTTGGATGACAACCAAGTTCATAATTCATATTTTTAAAATCTTTTATTGATATTTGGACGAAAACCAAGTTCAAGATCAATTCTATCAGCTTTGTTCTATCAAGTGGAAGACTAATCTCATCAACATTTCGTTCGACAACCAAGAACAGGATTCTCAATCTTTCTGAAGTCAAAATTGAAAACTTTCTTTGAATCAATGCGCTGCTCGCACATCAATTCAAAGAGGGGAAAATGTAACCACCTGAATTTGATCTGTAGCAACTATGGACCCTATTTTCCCTAAGTGTGATCATACCCTTGATTATGTCCAAACGACCTTGTTATTGCTTGGCATAATTCTTCAAATCAATTTAATGTCCTAGGTGATTTTTATCACTGATTTATATTAACTATTATAGCCATATAACTTAAATCAATTTCGACCAATTAAATCAAACCAAAATCAAATATGGCTATAGTATTTAATTATAAAAGAATTAAATAAATCCCTAAATCAAATACCCACTTGCAAATTAACCCATTCCCCTAGCCTATTTAATTTAATTAAAATGGCTATAGTCCCCTAATTATTAAAAAGCAATTTCATTGTTTAAATAATTAATTCCTATATTTCTAAATGAATTAAATAAGTTTATTTTATTTATTAATATTCCCCTAAAACCCAACCTAACCTATCTCAACCACTTCTACCCTGGGTTCTAACCCTTCTCAACCCATTCACCCATACTAATCTAATCTTAATCCTGAATTCTATCCTAACCCACCTCCTAATGTTGTCACATTCCATTAAGGAATACTTAGCAACTCCACCCACTTGAGAAAGTCCACTTTCTCAAGCTGGACTTTCTTAAGGTCCACCTTCTCAAACCATCCTCCCATGCTTCTTAAAGGCTTTCATTAATGCCTTATTAATGAAGATGCCTTAAGCCTATGTCTCTCCCATGCCTTATTAATACCTTGGGCATTAATATCTCTTACACCTTCATTCATGAGCCTTCTAATTCATAAATGAACCTTGTCCCCCCTCTCTCTCTCCCATTCTTCTATAAATAGAAGCCTGTTTTGAGAGCAAATAAGCCTTCACATTTAGATAAAAATACATTGTTATGTTGTTGGATTACTCTTAGATTTACATTACACTCTTTATCTCATGCTAGTTCATTGTTTTAAATCCATCTTTTAAAGCTAGATTACATGCTTTTTCATCTTTTTAGCTTAAATTTAAATTAAATTCTTCATGCTAGAATAGTATTGGTCACTGATTTATAGCATATTCTGAGGGATAGTATGTTATGAATTACACTCTTTCTAGTTAGACGGGGTCAGTTTTAGTGGGTTTTACATGCTTTTCTAACCCTTTTGGACTAATATAATGACTTATTAAGTGTTTGTGTTGTTCTCAACAGGTTCCCGAATACACACGCACACTAAGGTCTCTGACCTCTATGATTACAATCTAGACCATCCTTCTCTAACTGTGACTACAAATTTGTTAAAGAATAGTCTTGTGTGTGAAAGAAGAGAAAATTTCTATATTGTAATAATGGTTCGTAACATTTGTTTATAAACTTGTGATAATAGAGTTGTGGAGCATAAGCATTTGTGGAATTCAATTGAATCATAATATTCATTTTAAACTATTGTTTATATATTTATTTGGTGTTTTATATGGCTTGTTAGGGGCTCAAATTTTTGAGATTAATGATGTCACCCTTTCTGCCACTGACTTTGGCTTGCAGAGCTATGTGGTATCATATTTTGCACACCTCTTGTCTATTAGTATGTCATTTGTTATGAATTTTCATATAGGAATTGGTCATAGCTTCCTGAGATGAGGCGAACCCTTCTCCACTTTCTAGGGATCCCTTTCCTAGCATAGGAGATTCAACTACGGCATGTATTTTCTTTTTAGTTCATGCATTTTTTATTTTTTATTATTTCTTGTTTATAATATGTATTTTGTATTATTTATTTTTTCTATTATAGGACCCTTCACCATTACCCGTCCTTCCTCTACCTTTCCATTTTTCTAGGAGTCCCTCTCACCCATGACAGAGCCCATTTCATTTATCATTCATCCCAAGCATAGGAGATCTAGATGAGGCTTCAGTATG
This sequence comes from Thuja plicata, assembly GCA_018584345.1. NCBI lineage: Eukaryota > Viridiplantae > Streptophyta > Pinopsida > Cupressales > Cupressaceae > Thuja > Thuja plicata. The sequence continues at coordinate 290,486 of MU227473.1, read as the reverse complement.
CATTCGTATTATCTAGCGTATGCATTTTTGCATTATCTAGTATTTCTTGACTATAACCTATTTTCTATTTTACCATATAGGAAAAGTTCCAAACTGATTCATCAATGCTTTTGGCTCCCTCTAGCACAAGAGTTCCAACTCATGTTGTGGTATGCATTTTCTTTTTAGTCCATGTATTTGATATTTTTTAGTATTTCTTGTTTATAACATGTATTTTATATTATTTATTTTCCTATTATAGGACCCTTCACCAATGCCCGTCCTTCCTCTACCTCGCCATTTTCTTAGGAGTCCCTCTCACCCATGATGGATCCCATTTCATTTATCATTCATCCCAAGCATAGGAGAAAGAGATGAGGTAATCAATAATTCAACTATCAACAAATTACATCGCAAATTTTATTTATTTTGATATTATTTTGAGATAAGATATATGGCTTAGCATTTGAATTGTTCTTGTGCAAAGACTTAGTGACCCAAGTGCTTTTGTGAAGAAGCTCATTTTTTATGATCCACCATAGTCATAGATATATCGAGACATTTTATAGATCTAGTTGTGATCATTGAATGACCAAATTGTGTGTGTGTGTGTGTGTGTGTGTGTGTGTGTGTGTGTGTGTGTGTGACATTTGTACATTGTATATATCGACCTGGACATAGTTGATGTCACTTTTTTGTAACTCTATTGTGGATAAGGCATGTACACCATGTATTGATATGTACGCTATTATTGTTCATTTTTTTATATATGAAACTTCAAATTTGATCCTTGAATTTTTTGGTAGGATGTTTATGCCTTAAGTGTATTCTTGTTTCACATGACTTACGTATATGCATGTGTGTTTCTATAAATTATTGTACTTGTGTGTGTACATCATGTATATTCATGTGTATGATTCATAATTTTAGTTTGATTCAACTTATTCATACTTGAAGTTTGAAGTGTGTGAGAGTAGGTGCCAACAATGTGAGAGGTGATATATGATAAAGTAAATAGAAATAGCACCATTATATTTGACAAAAAGAATCTAATTGAATAACACTAGATCACTTAATCAAATATCATTTTTGAATCTTATTCGATCTTGAGCATAATTTCTAAATCTACAAAAGATGCATTGTGAAATAAATTAGTACACCATATAAAAATCATGTGAAATTGAGTCCATACATGTCAAATGGTTGTTTAAAATCTACCAAAAGAGTTCAAGAATATTCATGGAGTTACAACTAGTGTATCCCATATAACAAGAAGAATAAGAAGAACATTGGTTTGGGATATGACTATGAAGATGCCATCAAAATGAATTAGTAAGGTAATAAATGAGCTTGTATAAGGAATTGTTCTGATTATGAAGGATCATTCATGTGTATGACCTACATGAATGACTTAAGTGAATTAATTTCTATGCTTCATAATGTATGTACTATATGTTTGCTCTAGGACATAAGCAATTTTATGATTTAAGTGAATTAATGCCTGATGTCCTACATTGTATTTAGGTGTATCTTTCATGCTCTATATGTATGCACTCCATGACTTAAGTGAATTTATGTTTTTGGTTGTATGTTTTTTGTGAGTGAAATACAGAGTATGAGAGTTTGGTTTTTGTTCTTGGATAGTGGATGTAGGGATGTTTTATGTGATTTTGAGCCCCTTGAGTAACTTCAAACATATAATGTTCCTTGGGTACACCTAGGAATTTATAGGGTTCTTTGGTGCAAGGAACACAAGAAAAACTAGGAATGGATAGGAGTCTACATGGGTTCATCTTCACATATTTTTAATCATGGTTAGATCCTAGAGATCAACCCTTCATTTTGATTAGATTGGTCTCATTGTAAAGTCAATCCATCTAAAGTGTCTTTATAAACCTAAGGTTTATTAGACTCGTGACCTATGATAGGATAAATAGGTTTGATTGTTTTGGTCAAATAAAGGTCCTACTATAGGATCTAAGGGTCTTATAAGTCCTTTCAATAGGTCAAGAGGTCCTAATAGCAACACTTTACAACATTGTCATAAGTTGCACAAATGTTGTCGAGCAACTTTTAAAAGTTGCTATGCAACTTTTTCATTATTTTTGTTTCAAACCATCCATCATGGGATCAAACGGTCAGCTCCATCACCTCTAATTGGCCAGGAAAATGCTAGGGGGGGACCCTTTTTCTCTTGCAAACCATCAAGAACATTTTGACACAAGTCAGACCAAAGTGTTCCCAAGGTGCACTAAGCCAAATTGGGTAGTGATTTTTGGAGAGCCATATCTAGGACCTCATGAGAGATATCAAAGATTTTTGAAGTGAAAAAGGACCATTTTGGGAAGGTCTACAAGCACATGGCTTAGTTCTGGGAGATTCCACTCAGATTCCATTTGGTGACCCGATCTCGGTTGGTGCAAAAAGTTGCATTGTTGCTCAGTTAAAAGTTGCTCAATGGTGTATCTTTCAAACCGTTCATTGTGGGACAAAACCATCAGCTCCATCAGCTCCATTTGGTTAGGTAAATGCTATGGGAGACCTTATTTCACTTTCAAACCATCAAGAACACTCCGGCGCAAGTTAGACCAAAGTGTTCCCAAGGTGCCATAAGCCAAATTGGGCAGGAATTTTTGGAGAGCCATATCTCGGACCTCATGAGAGATATCAAATATATGTGAAGTGAAAAAGGACCATTTTGCAAATTCCTACAAGCATGTGGCTTAGTTCTCAGAGATTCCACTCAGATTCCATTTGGAGACCCGATCTCAGTTGGTGCAAAAAGTTGCATTGTTGCTTAATTGAAAGTTGCTCAATGGTGCATCTTTCAAACTGTTCATCATGGGACCAAACTGTCAGCTCCATCAGCTCCATTTGGCCATGTAAATTCTAGGGGAGACCTTAATTCTCTTTTGAACCATCAAAAACATTCCAGCGCAAGTCAGACCAAAGTGTTCCCAAGGTGCACTAAGTCAAATTGGGCAGAACTTTTTAGAGAGCCATATCTCGGACCTCCTGAGAGATATCAAAGATCTATGAAGTGCACAAGGACCATGTTGGGAAGACCTACAAGAACATGGCTCAGTTTTGGGAGATTCCACTCGGATTCCATTTGGTGACCCAATCTCAGTTGGCGCAAAAAGTTTCATTGTTTCTCAGTTGAAAGTTGCTCAATGGTGCATCTTTCAAACCATTTGTCGTGGGACCAAACCATCAGCTCCATCAGCTCCAGTTGGATGGGTAAACACTAGGGTAGACATTTTTTCTCTTGCAAACCATCAAGAACATTTTGGCACAAGTTAGACCAAAGTGTTCCCAAGGTGCACTAAGCTAAATTGGGCAACAATAGAAGTAAAATAATTCAAATGTCCACAAACCATAACATATAACACCATAATTTTAATTGTAGATTCTAACTATTACTTTGGTTTGATAGGATATTTTCAAGGTAGTTTCTTTGGAAGAGAGAGAAAGAGAGAGAGAGAGAGAGAGAGAGAGAGAGAGAGAGAGAGAGAGAGAGAGAGAGAGAGAACATACATACATACATAAATAGTACACATGAATCATTATTATAATTTATAGAAACATGAGATATCCACTACATGAGCCATTGTTATAATTTTAATGAATCATAATTCACTCATATCCTCTTAGTTAAATGGTCCATAGTAAACTATACAAAATGTGGACCCTCGGTATATACAAATCAACCCATGGCCACTTTTATGTACAATTTGATCTTCTTTCAATATACAAAATGTGGTCTCCAAATATGCATGTAGACCACTTCATAGTCATTTATAGCTACAAAAAAGTGAATTTAGATTGTTTTGCAAGATTTATATACAAAATTGTCAAAATAATTCTACCATTTTGTAGAATGATTCTTCATGATTGCCCAAAACTAATTTAACAAACCTTCTGGATCAGCTCTAACCCTTATTGTGTCATTTATTTCCTCGTGTTCAAATTCATGAAGTTTCCATAAATTATTCTTACGAGATCTACCAGTATACTTTATCAATTCAATATTGGTTGCAGCAAGAAGGTTCAAGTAATGAAAAATATGTCTATGTGTCTCATAGTCCTAAAACAACCATTTGTTGGATTTTTGGATAGGGTACCTGCATTTCATAGAGGCATAAATTAATACAAAATTCAATATATAAATTGTAATAGAATGATGGTAAGAGGTCTCAAAGTCATCAAAAAATAACACATTATATTTTGATAGCATACCTTCTAATCCATGTCCTTATCACAACAACGGATCCTATTGGGTACTCAATACCCTCTCCATCAATAGCTGTAGTTGTCAATTTCTTTTTTCCCTTGATACAACAACACAAAAAGTAAGCATTCCCTTCCTTGTTGTTCTCATCTGCAACAACTGCATATACATGACCTACAATTTATAGAGGGATAATTTAACACCCTAAACACTTAACCACCTAATAAAAGGATTTCAAAATGAAGAATAAATTGAGAATTTACCTAGTTCAACTAGATCAGATATGTGATCAAAATATGTTGATGCTTCAAAATGGCTCAACTGTAGTGCTCTAGGAAGTTGATATGTATCAAGTGGTTGCAAAGGTCTATAATACCATTCGTCAACCCACTCTTTTGATTCACATTCCATACAAAGTTCATATAAGACAAGAAAAAACATGTCATTAATCCAGTATAAAAACCCAGTGATGTTGCATTTGAACTTCTAAATGAGTGCATGTCACTTGTGTTAGGAATAACAGTCCACAAGACAACTGAGAGGGGGGTAAATAAGTTATGATATAGATTATTAAACTTTAAACTTTTTAAACCAAATCTACAATATAAATGATAGCACATTAAATGCCAACATAATAACTCAATACTTGTTGTCGAGGAAACCCTGTTAAAGGTAAAACCCTGGTGGGAATTAGCACATACAAATAATGTACTGAGAGTATAGTATCCCTGTTAAAATATTTATCCTTGTTAGGATCTTATTACAACATTACAATACACAATCCCTGTTAGGAGATAGACCCTATTAGGAGTCAAGAAAAATAGTAGGCTCATTGCCCAAAGAAGGTTAAAGCCACCCTCAAAGATTCACAATTCGAACAAGTGTATATAGGAATATACAATATAGTGAATAGTCTGATAGAAACTATATTTTCTTGGTCAGTTCCCATGAATTATAACAATCAACTCTTCTCTACATCTAGTGACCAATAAGCCTCACAGCTTCCACAATTCTCTATTTTTTCAATCTCTACCACATCTTTCCAAAAGAAAATATCTCTCTCATATATACCCCTTTACAATAACTCATCAGGTTGGCTAATTAAGCTTTGCCAATACATAATTAATTAATTAGGTCAGCTAATTAAGGATTTCCAATACACAAATAATTATATAACCACTTTCTAAGATACACATGGTACCTATATCAAGCAAACATCAATTATAATCCATCACATATACTCCCAAATCTACAATCCACACTCACAATACATTTTACACACTACATGTCTGAAGTCGGCCACCAAATAGGTCTCCTCCAGAATACACACCACAAATGACATCACCAATAATCACACAAAAATTCAACTTAACCCATCATTCCAAGATTTTTTAGTTGTCCACCAGTAAGCTCGCTTCATCTAAAATATCTTCACTAGTAAGATATACTCGAAACACAGAGACCTGCTCTGTCAAGAATCACAGTTATAGTCCAGAAACCAGTCTTCACCAAATCAACTGTAACATCCACAATATGCAACATAAAACCAAGCGACCTTAGGAATAAGGTCAACACACATCCTTCTTCATATATCCAAATTTGATCATTCTGAATCATCTGTATACTGTCTTTACACTTCTTCTAGTCAAATAACTAGTTTTTTCTCTCCACATAAACATATATTGACATCAATGAATTTCAATTGATAACCCTTGTCCACTAACTATCCAACACTCAATAGATTATTGTTAAGTCCATAAACATGTAATACATTGTCAGTATTTTTCTTACCATCCATAGAAATAGATCCTACTCTAATGATAAGTTTAGGAGTATTGTCACCAAATCTGACAATGCCACCATCATGTCTTTTCAAACTCACAAACTTATTTTTATCTCCAATCATATGGTGTGAACAACCACTATCTATAACCCATTCAGATTTATTTTCAACAGAAGATACTAAGGCTTTTTCTTCATGTATAGGCTCATCATCCTTTATAGCAATAAATCTAATTTCATCATAGTCACCATCATCATCAGAAATACCCTCACTAGCATAATAACATTCCTTGTCTTTAGGATACTTTGATTTGTAAAACTTAGGTTTGTGCTTAGGAACCCTTGTAGGACATCTAGATGCAAAATGACCAATCTTATTACATGAAAAATATTTCAAAGGTAATTTGCCTTCAGATTTACCCTTACCTCCCTTTTCTCTTCTAGCAATCAGTGCCACCACTTCATCTAGCTTTATTTCTTCCTCCTATATATGTTCCCATTCATTAGCATATTCTCCAAGCTCTTCTCTTAGGTCATAATTGTTGGTGCTCACATTTCCAGATAAGGTCTTTTTTTTCTTATGCATGGTTGCCTTGAATGCTAACTCAACCTTAGGTAAAGTATCTCCCAATTCTGTGCCCTCAAAAGTAGTTAGTTTTCCAATCAACATATCTCTAGTGAAGTTCGGTGTTAAACGTATAATCTCCTCTATAGCTTGTACTTTGGTTCTAAATGTAGGTGTCAAAGATCTGAGTATCTTTGCAATCACCTCTTCCTCACTATAAGTACCTCCAAAGTTTCTAATGTCAGTAACCACTTTAGTAATTCTCTATCCATATGCCGTAATATTCTCATCTTCTCTCATCTTTAGTGATTCCATCTTTGTCTTCTAGTTCTATAGATTTTCTTGTTTTTTAAATGTTTCTCCCATATATAATTCTTCCAATCTTGTCTAGATTTCATGTGCAGAATCCAATTCTTTTACTTTTGTGAATTCACCTTCAGAAAGTGCGTTGATCAATGATTCCCTTGAAACCATATTACATGAAAATAAATTATTTTCATCTTCAGTAGCCTTATCCAGGTCATCCTCAGTCACTATCTTCTCATTCTTCTTTGTGATCATCTAGTAGTCAATTCCCAAACATAGAAAATGTGTTCTCATCTTGTTCTGCCAACTGTCAAAATTTTCATGATCAAATTTCAGACTATCCTTCCTGAAGTAAGTCATCTTCAAGATCACCTAAAGATGTTAATATTTCTCTCTAAGGAACATTAGCTCTGCTCCCATTTTTTAGGAATAACATCCCACAAGACAATTGAGAGGGGGGTGAATCAGTTGTGATATAGATTATTAAACTTTAACTTTGTAAACCAAATCTGCAATATAAATGATAACATAGTAAATACCAACACAATAACACAATACTTATTATTGAGGTGTAAGGTTTGAAAAAAAAGGTAAAGGGGGGGAGATTATTTGTTAATTATTGTTTAATTTGCTTAAAGTGTGTTAAATCCCTTAACCCTACTTTACATTTAATTGAATTTTATTGATTATGTATTGCAATTATGATTAGGGAGAAGATAAGACGCTCCTTTTCTACCCTCAAATGCACAAATGGAAGATCCAAGTTGATAAACCCAAAAGAAGGGTTAATGCACAAATGAATCAACTATTCAAAAAGAGAACAAAAAAGGGGACCTTAAATTATGTTAATTGATTAAATGAATATGTTTCATTACAGTAATTGAAAAGGATAGGAAGAAGAACCAACCTTACAAAATTGCAGATCAAAGAATGTTGTTTTCTGAGGTCTATAGACTATTTCTAGAAAAATTGATAGATGATCTCGAACCAGAACGCAGAGATGAACAAAACTCAGAAATATTTTTCCATTCTGATGTTTTCTTATGAAAAAGGTTGACCTTGACCCACAAATGTCAACCCTAACCCAATAATGTTGACCCTGACCTGCACAGGTCCGACGGAAAATCTGTTCATGTCATCCAAAAGAAAGCCGAAAAGGGTATCCAGATCTGGTCTCAAATCTACAGTCCTGAACTTGTACCTACAAGAAAAAGAGGATTTTTTGTTGTGGGGGAGGGGTTTGCCTTAGTCAAATCCTAGTTTTGGAATTCACCTAAAATATATGTAATTGAAATTGCATAAAGATAAACAAAGTAAATGCACAAATTCACCTTGCTTGTAAAAGTCCTTGTGGTGGATTCAAATCCGTGGATCCACAAGTATGCTTCAAAATGTGGAATGTAGAAGGGTAGGATGTCTTCAATCTCTTTCTTGTAGATCTCCAACACCAAGTCTTGAATGGGTTCTTGAATTTGGAATACACTTGGAAGAAGGTGGATGGAAAGATCACCAAAAGGGCACTATGTGGCTTGAATCCTTCAATGGCCTCCCATGGATCTCTTTGAATGCTTGAAGGCTTGATGGTGGATGAATCCTTGCTTAAAATCTTTCTTGATTGCTTGCTTTAATCTTCACTTGATGATGTTTCTCAATTGCTCAAGGATGCATAGGCTTCAATAGAGGACTTAGAGAAAATGAGGGGAGAAAGGCTCCCTTTTATATGAAATTAGGGCACAATCTTCTAAGGAGGCTGACATAGGATAATTAAATTCCAATTAGACCCATACCCCTAGAAGAGGACCTATATTAAATATAATTTAGGAATCGACGCTTTGGAACCTGAAATAGCTGACCCGGAAGCGGGAAAATACTTTTTGCAAAGACCGACATCTGAAAACTATGAGACCCCAAGATCTGAACCCTAGGTCAAGGTCATGGTCAACCTTGACCTAGGTCAGGTTCAAGGTTGACCTTGACCTAGGTCAGGGTCAAGGTTGACATAGAACCAAAAGGTCGACCCTGACCTTGAAGTCCAAAATCATCAGTCTACAGTTCAGAATGCAGAAATCAGGCTAAAAAAGAGTGGAAAGAGGGACAAAATAGGGGGGAAGCCATGTCAAGATCAGGAACCCATTCAAGGTTCTTTTCATTACCCCAAACCACTTACTCAAAAGGCTAAACATTCTACAATGGAAGTGCTTCCATTTTCTGACTATACATTTAGCCCCCACTTTAGCAAGAGTATGAGCTCAACACAAACTCTTGGTAAAGGAGAACATAAAGAACATACAATATTATTGGAACCAAAAAGGGATAAAGAAACCCTCAAGCCCCCAAGGGACTTAAGTCTTTATCAACCCTAAGATCATGATAAGAGAGACATCACTTAGTTAAGGAGAGAGAGAAAGGGTGTGATTATCTTGCCCAATGAGA
>MU227473.1:248291-258597 GCA_018584345.1 Thuja plicata | reverse complement strand
TCAGGAGGAACTCTTAAAGCATCATCTTCATCATGAGATGAGTGAGAAGAGTTATGCTCTATGGAAGGATTAGAATCATGAGTTATCAAATTGTCATCCGGGATCCTAAGGAAAGGAGAGGAAGACTTAGGATCAAAGGAACCCATAAGTCTACGGCTTCTAACCAGGATACTATAAGTAGGACTAGATGTGGTAAAGCTCATACACCAATACAATGCAAATAAACTAACACAAAAATTTCATCTATTGAATTTATATGCAATTTAAAAGAACATGCAAGATCTAAATAATGTAAATCTAACACCAAAAAAGAAAGAGTTGTCTATCGCAGGTTCACCAAAATGTAAGGTTTGAAAAAAGGTAAAGGGGGGGGAGATTATTTGTTAATTGTTGTTTGATTTGCTTAAAGTGTGTTAAATCCCTTAACCCTAATTTAAATTTAATTGAATTGTATTGATTTTGTATTTCAATTGTGGTTAGGGAGAAGATAAGATGCTCCTTTTCTACCCTCAAACGCACAAAAGGAAGATCCAAGTTGATCAACCCAAAAGAAGGGTTAATGCACAAATGAATCAACTATTCGGAAAGAGAACAAAAAAGGGGATCTTAAATTCTGTTAATTGATTAAATGAATATGTTTAATTATGGTAATTGAAAAGGATGGGAAGAAGAACCAACCTTACAAAATTGTAGATCAAAGAATGCTATTTTCTGAGGTTTATAGACTATTTCTAGAAAAACTGATAGATGATCCCGAACCGGAACGCAGAGACGAACAAAACCAAGAAATCTTTTTTCATTTTGATGTCATCTTATGAAAAAGGTTGACCTTGACCCACAAATGTCAACCCTGACGCAATAATGTCGACCCTGACCTACACAGGTCTGACAGAGAATTTGTTCGCACCGTCCGAAAGAAAGCCGAAAAGGGTATCCAGATCTGGTCTCAAATCTACAGTCTTGAACCTATACCTGCAAGAAAAAGAGGATTTTTTGTTTTGGGGGAGGGGTTTTCCTTAGTCAAACCCCGGTTTTTGAATTAACCTCAAATATATGTAATTGAAATTGCATAAAGATAAACAAAGTAAATGCACAAATTCACCTTGCTTGTAAAAGTCCTTGTGGCAGATTTGAATCCATGGATCCACAAGTATGCTTCAAAATGTGGAATGTAGAAAGGTAGGATGTCTTCAATATCTTTCTTTTAGATCTCCAATGCCAAGTCTTGAATGGGTTCTTGAATTTTGAATAGGCTTGGAAGAAGGTGGATGGAAAGATCACCAAAAGGGCACTATGTGGCTTGAATCCTTCAATGGCCTCCCATGGATCTCTTTGAATTCTTGAAGGCTTGATGGTGGATGAATCCTTGCTTCAAATCTTTCTTGATTTATTTCTTGAATCTTCACTTGATGATGTTTCTCAATTGCTCAAGGATGCATAGGCTTCAATAGAGGACTTAGAGAAAATGAGGGGAGAAAGGCTCCCTTTTATATGAAATTAGGGCACAATCTTCTAAGGAGGCTGACATAGGATAATTAAATTCCAATTAGACCCATGCCCCTAGAAGAGGACCTATATTAAATATAATTTAGGAATCGACACTTCAGAACCCAAAATAGCCGACCCGAAAGCGGGAAAATACTTTTTGTAAAGACTGACATCTGAAAACTATGAGACCCCGGGATCTGAACCCTGGGTCAAGGTCAAGGTTGACCTTGACCTAGGTTAGGGTCAAGGTTGACATAGACCCAAAATTTTGACCCTAACCTTGAAGTCCAAAATCATCAGTCTGCAGTTTAGAATGTAGAAATCAGGATAAAAAAGAGTGGAAAGAGGGACAGAATAGGGGGGAATCCATGTCAAGATCGGGAACCCATTCAAGGCACTTTTCATGACCCCAAACCACTTACTCGAAAGGATAAAAAATTCTATAATGGAAGTGCTTCCATTTTCTGACTATACACGAGGAAACCATGTTAAAGGGAAAACCCCAAGGGAATTAGCACCCACAAATAATGTATTGAGAGTATAGTATCCCTGTTAAAAGATTTAGCCCTATTAGGAGCTTATTACAACATTAGAGTACATAGTCCCTTTTAGTAGACTGACCCTGTTAGGAGTCAAGAAAAATTTTAGGCTCACTATCCAGGCACACTTCCCAAAAAAGGTTAAAGCCACCCTCAAGGATTTAAAATCTGAACAAGTGTATATAGGAATATACAATCTAGTGAACCATCTAATAGAAGCTATCTTTGCTTGGTCAATTCCAATGAAGTATAACAATCAACTCTGCTCTACATCCAATAGCCAACAAGCCTCATAGCTTCCACAATTCTTTGCCTTTTCAATCTCTACCACGTCTTTCCAAAAGAAAAATATCTCTCATATATACCCCTTTACAATAATTCATCAAGTCAGCCAATTAAGCTTTCCCAATACATAATTAATTAATTAGGTTGGCCAATTAAGGATTTCCAATACACTAATAATTATATAACCCCTTTCTAAGATGCAGATGGTACCTATATCAAGAAAACATCAATTACAATCCATCACATATACTCCCAGATCCACAATCCACATTCACAATTCATTTTACACGCTACATGTATGAAGTTGGCCACCAAATAGGTCTCCTCAAGAATACAAGCCACAGCTAACATCACCAATAATCACATGACAATCAAACTTAACCCATTATTCCAAAATATGTTGGGTGTCCACCAGTAAGCTCGCTTCATCTGAAATATCTTCACAAGTAAGAAATACTCAAAACACAGAGACCTTCTCTGTCAAGAATCACAGTTACATTCAAGAAACTAGTCTTCACCAAATCAACTGTAACATCCACAATATGAAACATAAATCCAAGCGAGATTAGGAATAAGTTCAACACACATCCTCCTTCATATATCCAATTTTGATCATTTTGAATCATCCGTACACTATCCATACACTTCTTCCAGTCAAGTAACTAGTATGTTCTCTCCATAGAAACATATGTTGACATCAGTAACAAAACATGAATATCAACAACATGATCAGTACCAAAAACTAATATCATCCAACAACTTGATCCTGTAAGTGTACAACAATCTAGATAGTTTTAAATCTTAGACTCGCCTATGAAAAAAAAATCTATTAACCATATACTTACCTTCATTACCTATTCCCATTGTAGATTTTCACCATCGCACAATTGTTTCTGCATTTATTAACTATGTACCACCTTTGTACTTCAATTCCTCTCAAGAAGAGCTCTTTTTACACATGCACCCACACCATCATGCTCGCCTTTTCCATGCCCCGCCTTGGTGAAATTAAAAAAATGTTGAACGCCACTTGTCACATGCATCCTACTCAGCTAATAGAACATCCTTGCATTCTTGAATTGTGAGGTGCAATTGTCTGACCATATTATGTGTTGGTTGTACTCAATACCTCTTTCCCTTAAATTCTCATAGAAAACTTTGAAGCAACCTTGCACAAACTTTGATGAATGTGTGTGATCATCACTAATGTAGAAGTGATACTCTCTTAAAACCTTTCTTTCTATGTCTGTGCTATCACATGCATGCAAGAATGCTATATGTACAAAGATCATCACTTGTATAGAATGGAAATATAATGCTTGCACTTCATTCTGAGGTTTAAGTGTATAATTCTCAGCAAAATCAACAATGGAGACAATAGTACCAAGGGGGAAAGTGTCCTTACATATCTTGAATTTATCATCCAACCATCTAGCTCTATGTGAATGACGTATGTACTCATAAACTAGTTTCTCTTAAAAAATCTTCATAAAATCAGCTACGCATATATCATTTTTTACTAACTCAGACCTCTTAAGTTATTTTCCATCTTTCAGACCATAAGTTACTGTCTTGTATTTTCCAAAAGAAACTAGTGTATTTACAATCTCATTTGTGCTCTCTAGATGGTGACATATCCGCAACTTTCTCATACCACCACATGCACTACAAGATCCATTCAAACACATCATCTTATAATAAATGCAACCATCATCTCGATTGCATAATACACTTGACATAAAATCTCTTGATGACGTAGGAGGTTCTTGAAGACCACATTCCTGCAAAATAGTGTTAGTGTGCAAAGTACAACAAACATGATGATATATATATCATAATGCATGGAAAATTCAATATGTACCCTGCAACAACATTTGGTACGTGCATGATTAATCTTAACATAAAAGATTTTTTCTATTTCAAAAAATCTTTGACTAATTCTAATTTGAGGAACTCTTTGGAGGAATCTTTCATAAAATTGTGTTTGTGTCATATCCAAAAAGTGTTTTGGATGTGGCATCTATTTGTAGATCCAATTCTCCTCCTAAAAATGTCTCTTTGGTTGGGTGAAACCCTTTTGTTTTCATGCCAAAAATTTTCAATTAATGTTCTTAATGCATCAACAACACACTTTTCCACGCGTGGGAGTCTACCTGAGAATGACCAAAGAGAATTAGTGTTTGGTTCCACAATTTTGTCTTGTCGGTGTAAGGTTCTCTGTATTGAGCCCATTCCAAATATTGATGAGAGGAATCCTAATGATGGTGTTGATGGAGATGGTTATGGGAGAGGACATCATTGTCAAACAAGATCTCAAACTAGAGGAGGGAGAGCTGGAGGTAGATTTAATCAAGGGAGAGGTGACATTGTCATTGACCCTCTTGGAGGTGATGCACAAGGTAGAGATGGAGGTGTTTATAGAGGTGGTGGATGAGGTGGTGTGAGAGATGGTGGTAGGGATGGTGGACCAGACAATGGTAGGGATGGTGGGAGGGATGATGGTAAGGATGGTGGGCGAGGTGGTGGAGATGGTGTGCGGTGTATAAGGAGAGTGAGGATGAGAGGAGGAGGTGTTCATAGGAGAGTGGTTCCTCCTAGACCAGTTCCTACACTAGTTTGGGGTCAACATGGTTGTCGGGTGGTTAGATAGGTGGTTCAGCTAGTGGCTCCTATTGCTTCTGTAGCTCTAGAAACTCCTAGTCAAGACATATAGGTGTTGCAGGCTAGTGTTTCCACTATACAATGTCAATTTGCATAGGTATCTAGTGTGATGCAAAGTTTGTTTATTTTGGTATCACACATGCAATAGGGTCAGATTTCACATATACAATAGGGTCATATATCACAGACTCCTACATAGATAGTGTCTCCTTTTAGTGCATAGATTACTACTCCAATTGTGCCTCCTTCTAGTCAGACAAATGGGACTAGGATGAGTCAGACAGAGCCTACTTAGATAAATGGTACTAGGAGTAGTCAGGATCCTCCTAAAGATATAGGTGATGATACAGGGACATTTCATGCCCCTAGTTGATTTATATGCATATTGATTCCACCTTTGATGTATATTGATGAATCTTTATCAAATATTCTATGACGTATCTTGATTATGAACTTTGATAGACTTTGTTAGACTTTGATATCTCTTGATAGATTTGGAAATTTGATACACTTTGATGTATTTGGACCTTTGATAGGCTATCTTTCTTTTGATTTCATGACACATTGGAATTTATTATTTTTGAGATGATCTGGGGGTTAATGTAGAGAATTCAGCTGTGGTAACACCCATACCCATAGATCATCTCAAAAATAATAAATTCCAATGTTTCATGACATCAAAAGAAAGAGAGCCTATCAAAGTTCCAAATACATCAAAGTGTATCAAATCTCCAAATATATCAAGAGATATCAAAGTCTAACAAAGTCTATCAAAGTTCATAATCAAGATACGTCATCAAATGTTTGATAAAGATACATCAATATACATCAATGGTGGAATCAATATGCATATAAATCAAATAGGGGCATGACATGTCCCTGTATCATCACCTATATATTTAGGAGGATCCTGACTACTCCTAGTACCATCTATCTAAGTAGGCTTTGTCTGACTCATCCTAGCCCCATTTTTTTTACTAGAAGGAGGCATAATTTGAGTAGTAATCTATGCACTAAAAGGAGGCACTATCTATGTAGGAGTCTATGATATATGACCCTATTGTATATGTGAAATATGACCCTATTGCATGTGTGATACCAAAATAACCAAACTTTGCATCACACTAGATACCTATGCCAACTGACATTGTATAGTGGAAACACTAGCCTGTAACACATGTATGTCCTAACTAGGAGTTTCTAGAGCTGCAGAAGCAATAGAAGCCACCAGTTGAACCACCTGACAACCATGTTGACCCAAAAATAGTGTAGGAACTGGTCTAGGAGGAACCACTCTCCCATGAACTCCTTCTCCTCTCATCCTCACTCTCCCTATACCCCACACACCATCTCCATTACCTCGCCCACCATCCCTACCACCATCCCTCCCACCATCCCTACCATCATCTCACCCACCATCCCTACCACCATTTATCACACCACCTCTACAACCTCCTCCACCTCTACCCTATGCATCACCTCCAAAAGGGTCAATAACAACTTCACCTCTCCCATTATTAAATCTACCTCCAGATCTCCCTCCTCTAGCTTGAGCTCTCATTTGACAATGAAGTCCTCTCCCATAACCATCTCCATCAGCACTATCATTAGGATTCCTCTCATCAATATCTGGAATGGGCTCTATAGGATTAGTAAATATGGGAAAAGGATATTGTAACGACCCCTAAGCATAATCAAGTGTAAAACCAACATAAACCACCTCATCTTGGTAATCTCATAGTAAAGGATGCATACCTAGAAACTCATCACAAGAAAATATACACTCAACCTATGGTTCCCATAAATATCTCTCTTCCTATACTCGAGCATAAAAGGGCCAAACCTTGTGGTATACCTTGCATCCAACTAAATTGTCTCATCATTCTCATGTGAATCTCTCAAATATCAATGGCATCTGACCAATCAACCAACGAGGCATAAACATGAATGGAGCCTCTAGATCATCCTCGACCCAGGCCTCACAACCTAAGTACAAGCACTAGTAAACCTGGCCCTTATCATCTAGCATATGACACCAATAATATAGCTTGCCTAAATGGGGTTGGACAATCACTCTGACATATATAAAGATGTACGGGCAATTGGGAGTCGAAACCCTAGCTACAATAGGTCTCATAATCAAGAGGTACTCCCAAGTCCAAATCCATAGAAAAATGACACCACCAAAAAGTGCAACACTATATCTGTAAAACACATGATGTAAGTCATGGTATAACTACGCCAAGACACATGAACCCCTTGCAAATTTATGTGTTTTGCAATGATGTCCTCTAGAATCCATCCCCAACCTATAGAAAAATTGTTCCCGTGTCTATTTGGTAGTAGAAACCCTCCAATCAAAATGGCAAGCATGACAGGAAGTGGATCATAAGCCAACAAATGTATCTATGGATTTCTATCATTTCCAATAGTAGGATCTCTAAAGATATGAAAGGATGCCTCTCCATCATAAACCTAATCATAATAAATAAGCTCACCTATCTTCAGGATGCGTAGAATCCTATATACATCCTCGAGGGTGATCGTCATCTCACCCATCAATAAATGGAAAGTATTGTGGTTTGAGTGTCATCGCTCGGCCACAATAATCAGTAAACCCCTATTCACTCAAAATTGGTGCATCTCAAGAAAGAACCATAAGCCACATCAACTAGTGACTCATTTTTCATGACTTGAGAAACCATCAATCAAATCGAAAGGCCAAGGATAAGGGCCTCTAACCTGTTGTTTTTGAAAGGAGACTTGTTTTGAAAATTACAGTGCTACTCAATTAGTGAACATCATCAACTTAATCATCTAATGTCAATCAAATCAATAATCCTATTATCTACTTTCTCATCTTGAGTGCATCAACTCTCCTAACTCTAGATCTTGAGAAAGGAAAATCAATATATCCTATCGATCTATCAGGATTGAAATTTACATGAAATCAACTGAGTGATCTAACTAACATAAAAATCACAAGATTTTCATAACATCATCAAGAAGAATCACAAGTTTATCCTTGCAATTAGAAGACAAATTCATCATTGCAACACTAAATTCAAAACTATAAAAAGTGCATGAAAAGGATTATACACTACTTTACCTTTATTTGTGTGCAAGAAAGTTCTATGCACAATAATTTTATATTGTACCCGCTATTATATTCATTATACATGCTACAACAATGTGTATGTACTGAAATATATGGTACACGCTCAAACTCTTTGTGTAACCTCTACAAAAATCTTAAATTTGTACAACTATATTGTATGTGTTATTTCACCTAGCCTACGTGCTACAATAAACCTATGGAACCCAATTATACGTGTTGTTTCGTATTGGGCAACATGCTAAAATAAATTGCAGACACGCTAAAACTATGCTAGTGCGCGCTAAAAGTCATAAAAACTTAAGAAAAATACCTAAATTTATGCATAAAATCTAGAATCAAGCTATTAAATTCAAAAATCGACAACAAATGAAGGATATCGATACATACCGGAGGTCCATAGTCGGTTGGGTGTTGAAATCGATGACCTCGCTTGAACATATGCTCCTGAATCAGCACAACTATGGCCGTAGAGGAGGGGTAAAAAGAGCTCTAAGAGGGTAAAATCACAAGAGTAAAATGAGAAAATAGTAGGGTAAAAATAAATTTTAACCCTTATTTACCAACCAAAGGACCTTTAAATGGGTAATTTTACCACTCATCCTTTCTAATCAAGATTTTGTACCTAGGGCATTTTTCCATCTTACTTATTATCGAGAAATGGATCAAAACCGTAACTTCACTTAAAATTTTCCAAAACTCAGTCAAATTACGATATTCAACCAAATTTCTCAAACATCAATTTCGATCCATTCCCCGAGGGGGCATGAATCATCAGAGTACAAAATGATCTTAATCGAAACATTTTTTAAAATCAAGAACATTGAACATTAAAATTTCAAAATCATCTGTGGGGCATCAAAATCAGTTTAGATCATGAATCAAGGATTCATATCAAGTTGGAATCATTATCAGATCATCATTACATAAAATCAATAAAATCTACACCAGACATCAAATCAATCAAATTGGTATAAGACATCAAATCAAGTAGAGAATCAGACATCAGATCGCAAATCAAGACATCAAGCATCAAACATTCTTTGAAACAACATATTTTGCACATTGCTTCAAAGAAGGGCATTTGCATACACCTTAAATTGGTCAATGAAAGTCAAAGAGATAAAAACAAAGTCAAAACCATTGATTATTATCAAAGCCTTTTATTTAATTAAATAAAATCCATTTGGATTAAATAAATTCAAAAATCAAATCACTATGTAATTGATTTAATCAATTGATTATATAGTTCATTGAATTAATTAAATCCAACCCATCTAATTCCCATACATGGCTAATTTAATTAAAGCTTTGAATTAAAAAAAATCCTAATTTCCCTCACCAAACACTACAAGACAAAATTAATTTAACCAATAGGAAAGGGGGATTGAGAGCATATGGATGACTCCAAGGCTTTTCTATCTTGACCTCTCAATTTAAATAGCTCAATCTTGTCCACTCAAAGGGGACATGTCACTTAACCTTAACCTCAACCGTACTTTGACTATGGTTAATCAAACTCACCCCCTACCATTGGTAAATCCTATAAATAGTATTTATATCTTAATGCAAATCACCACTTACCACTTTACATCTATTAGAATCATAGTACAATCACATTTTGTTGATTGTTCATTCATAATTAGCATAATTGAATTCATCTCAAGATTATAATTAATAATTCTTATCAAATCAAGCATGTAGATCGTAGAATTTAGCTTAATTCATCCATCTCGTTCTAGATATTATCACTTTAGGAATGCTTTTGTAGAAGAGGGCATGAATTAAGTATTTCTAGAAAGAGAACCATGAGAAGATTTTAATGATTTCAAGTTTGATTATTCAATTAGCATAGATCTTTAACATTGTAGAAGTTGATAAATGCAACTTCACCCAAGATCACCTGCATGCAAAGACTGTTACAAGGAAGAAACAAGAGACAGAAGACAGAAGAATCTATGGCGGCCAAAAGGCCAGAGACAGGAAAATCATGTTGCAAGAAAAAGCTTCTATTAACAAAATGAAATTAAAATCCAATCTCCTTAATGAAAACTAACAAGAGAATCCTTATAAAAGGATACCAAAACCCTAAAAAGGGAAACCCTAAGGTTAGCTGAAGAAAACTAGAGTGAATAGGAAAGTTACTAATTAGATCATAATGATTTAAATTAGTAACCCGATAGACTATTACTCTAACACCCCCCCTTAAGATAAGCTT
>MU227473.1:203777-232252 GCA_018584345.1 Thuja plicata | reverse complement strand
GTGGCGCCTGGGCTGCGCGCTGTCGGCGCGTTTTTCAATGCGAAAAACTTTTTTTTTTTTTTTTCCTCAAAATTTGTACCGTACGGCCCTAGGAGGCCAAAAAATTTCCCTGTGCTCACAGAGGCCAAACTAGTCAAATTTTATATGATTTCGACTCTCCCGGGCCTTCTGAACGCAATGGCGGAGTCCATTTCTGCTCAATCTGCTCCAGAAGATCGTGCCTCCTTCAAAGTGACAGAAAAACCTTAGAAAAGTTGTGGCTGTCGTCTTCGAAACGAGGCTTCAAAAATCTTCAACCTAGGCAGCGACAGGGTGGCTTTGATACCATGTAGGATTTCACAAATGCAAATCCACAGAATGCCAAGAACACCTGCAAGCAAAATGCTAGAAGCTGAATCAAAACCTGTGAGAGAGAGAGCTAGGGTTTTGAGAATTTTAGCAGAGTGAGAGCAAAATTATATTTCTCAAAAGAATGAATACAATAATTACAAAAAGCGGCTTATAAGGTGAGAAACCCTAAAGCCGGAGAAAGCTAGGTTTGTGCATTTAATAATTAATAAACATATTAATTATTATGCACCTAAATGACAAGCTTAAGTGAAAAAGAATAATAGTGACCTTTAATAATTAAACCAAATAGATTTAATTATAAAGGTAAATAAACTATTACTCTAACAAAAACTAGGGATATTTTCTGGCGATCTTCAAAGATAAGAAGTGCAAAGATGACATCTTTAGAATTAAGGCATGGTTCTATAACAATTTGGGGCTACACATGCACGATGGTCTCCCAACTTTGACATCTCCAAAAATTTCGTAAAGTTTATCCCAATGTGGATCTCTCTAGATAACCTTTTGGTGGAGTACAGAGACACAGAGACTCCGCAAATCATTGCTAACAAGTTGGGTATCTTTTTGAAGCATCAACAAAGGCAGGATTCAGCTTCAACTCTTCTATGTCTACTCATGAACCTTTCCAAAGAACTCCCAAGATCGTTGAAGATCATCTCAAAATTTGGAACTTGGACACATGACATTAAGTATGACCTTCAGCAGAGTCACTCAGAAGGATCACAAGTTTTAACTTCAAATATGGAAGCTACGCTGCTAGATAGAAACCCTTATGTAAACACTTCTCAAGGCAATATGGAGGAGAGCAACAAAGATATTCTCACACATCAAAATGCATCTTCGGTCATTTTCCCTGAGGTAGGAATTTTGGATAACCCAGTTATTTCAATGATAGCTATAAATGATGATAACCATATAGAAATCATGAAACTATTCCTTTGGTTTTTTTACTAGAAAACTATGGGCTCAACTTACCAAGGAGTCAAACCAAAATCTTTTTTAAGGGCTCCTCCCATAACCTAGTGTCACAACAATCAGGAAATACAAAACAGGACACGATCACTAGACCTTGGAAATTTAGGCAGGAATAGGAACTTAAGAATTCTATTCAAGAAGAATCGGGTGGTATTTACACTTCAATTGACCTCATCATCTACATATCAGAGAGTGTCGGAGACTTCCACTTCCTCTCCACATGAAAAAGGTGATCTTCCCACTCATATCTCTATATTTAATCCGAAGATTGCAGAACAATTACTGGCTCAATGGTTCAGATAAGTACAAGTAGAGATGATGTCTCAGCTGGTAGATCAATTCATGGAAGAAGAGATTATTTTGGTTGGGAACGTAGGGACCCAAGAGGGAAGCGCAATATGGGAGCACATTATTTCTCTTGAAAATCTCTCTCCTAAAAGTAAACCAACCCAGAATCTGAATGCTGCCCAAGAAGATGATATTTTGCAAACCAAGATCAGAGACTTATGGGACATTGCAAAGGCAGGGGCGACATCTAGCTCCAACATGGATAAAAAACAAATGACTCAATATGTGAGAACCCATGTATCTCCATATATATTGAATACTGACAATAGTGATTTTGACTCTTCTAATAATAGCTCAGGCACCAGGAATCCTCAAGACTCTGGGCCAAAGAATTAAAACAGGTCAGGACTGAACCGAAAGATTCGCTCAAAAAGTCCATAACTAGGAGTAGAATCAGAGAAGGGATCATTCCTTTAAAACCAGTTGGTAAATATCATCACAACCAGAGATCCGATGCAGATTGGGTGAGGGAGAATCCAACAGAAGCTCAATATACTCAATCTCCCATTTCTCCAAGAATTCAGGCGGTTTATGAACTCTTTGGCAGATCAAAAAAAAGTAACAGGGGAATTGAGAACAACTCAACTTCATTTGTAGAAAGGAATTTAGAAGCGGATTAAGTTGAGGATGAAGAAAGATAGAGCAACATTGAACGTCTAGCATACTATAAAGATAATATTCCAGAGGTTACACATGTTTCCTCCTCGGTGGAAAAGGAAATCGAGGGATACCTCGCTACAGATCACATTCCTTCTCCTCCTCCTAGTTTAGGCATTCAAAAGTCGCTTACTGACAGACCTCTTCCTGACTGTGGTATGGTTAAGAAGAAAAGAAACGGAAGGAAATATATGACCACACTAAGATCGAAGGATGGTGAGGATCATGATCAATCTAAAATCACAGCTTACTTAAATGTAGGGAAGGGGAAGATCCTTTCCAAGTCACAATGAAGGTCCTATCATGGAATGTTAGGGGCCTTAATTCTCCTAATAAGAATTGAATAGTGAAACGTTTCATAGTGATGACCAAACCAGATTTAGTGCTTTTACAGGAAACAAAAATGGGCATAGATCAAATTTCCACCTTCTCCAAAACCCTTGGGGATTGGTTTGTTGAGGGGTTCGATGCACTAGGTTCTTCTGAAGGTATTGCTATTTTATGGAACCCAAGGCATATTACTTTTACAAGTTGGGAAAAGAAATCAAATTGGATAGGAGGTGAAGTTGGGAGTCTGGTCTCCAACTTACAATTCTACACTATAAATGTATATGGCCCAAATCTTAGAAGGAGGAAACTGGAAGTTTGGACATAATTGAGTGAGCATTTCCATGCTCATGAAAATGAAAACATTCTTATAGGGGGATATTTCAATGCTATTTCTCAATCCTCAAAAAAATTGGGAGGCTCACAAAGGGAATCACAATCATAATCCAATTTCAAAGACTAGCTTCAATCAGAATCTCTGCTGGAAATAGAATTGGATAATGGAAATTTCACCTAGACTAACAAAAGACTGGGTCCTAGAAACATTGCCGAGAAATTAGATAGATTCTTTTTCAAAGGGGATCTCTCTCTTTTTCCCTTTGATCTCAAAGCTTCCATCTCCCCAACCTCGGGTTCTGATCATTTTCCCATCCAATTGGAAATTCTCAGGGAAAATAAACCTTAGCATTGTCCGTTCAGATTTGAAAATATGTGGCTTAAGGATGGCAACTTCCTGAATTTAGTAATAGATTGGTGGGTAGAATGCAAGAAAAAAGGATCAAAATTATTCTACTTTGTACCAAAAATTAAATACATCAAACAGAACTTGCTCATATGGAACAAAACACATTTTAATAATATCTTTGACTCAAAAGTAGAGGTGGAGCAGAAGCTTAAGGATCTGAATGAGATCAACATGTTGTTGGGGATGGATAAGGAAAGATATGATCTAGAAAAAGAACTACTAAGAGAACAGGAAGAAATCCTAGCTAAGGAAGAAACTTTTTGGAAACAAAAATCCAAAGAGAGTTGGTTAGAAGCAGGAGACAAAAATACAAAATTCTTCCATAACAGCACCAAACAATGTCAAAGTGTTAACAGGATTCATCAAAAACCAAGGAGAATGGCACTCTCATCCAGGATCAACAAGAGATTCAAAAGGAAATTTTCATCTTTTATACAAAATAACTAAATCATTCAGAGGTCTCTCACTTCTCTGCTCAGGAAGACCTACTAAGGGGTATTCCCAAGCTCATTTCTGGTACAGACAACTCTTTCTTCTTGCCAAATTCACAGAGAAGGAAGTCCTTGAAACTCTCTCGCACATGGCTCCGGATAAATTTCTTGGTTCGAATGGCTTTCGTCCTTGCTTCTTTCTACACTACTGGCACATATTGAGAAAGGAACTCATTGCTGCTCTGGAGACAGGTAGATTCTTAACTGAAATTAATAACACTTTTATTGCTCTAATTCCTAAGAAAGAAAATGCTTCCTGCATGGATGAATTTAGACCAATAGATTTATGTAATACTATTTACAAAATCTTCTCTAAAGCTTTAGCCAATTGATTAAAATTGGTTTTGAGTAAGATTATTGGAGAGGAACAAACTGGGTTTGTTCCAAGGAGGTCAATTCTAGATGGCATCATTATTGCCCAGGAAGTCATTCATTCAATTCAATGTAACAAGCAACCGAGTATGATAATAAAATTAGATATTAAGAAGGCCTATGACAAGGTGGATTGGAGATTCTTAGAAAAATGTATGGAGAAATTTGGGTTTTCTAAAGCTTGGATAAATCTTATCTATTATTGCATTTTAACTCCAAAATTCTCGATCTTGGTAAACGGCTCCCCCTTGGCTTCTTCAAAGGATCTAATGGCATCATGCAGGGTGATCCCCTTTCTCATTTTATTTTCATTATCATGGCAGGAGCCTTGGGACATAGATTCATCAGCCTCCAAGATCAAGGATCAATTTAGGGAGTGGAAATCACTTTGTCGGTGAAGGTTGTCACTCACCAACAATTTGTTGATGACATACTTCTTTTTGGCAAAGGAAACATTAGGGAGGCCTCTTTCATTAAAACAACTATGGATTCTTATGCTTTATCTTTTGGTCAAATTGCCAATAAAGATAAATCTATAATATTTTTCTTCAACACCAGGAAGAAAATTCAACAGAATATAGCAAAAGGTGATGAAATTTAAGATAGGCTCATTCCCCTGTCTGTATCTTGGCATCCCAATTGACAAATCCCTAAGGACTGAATCTTCTTGGAAACCAATTGGTTAGAGAATGGATAGAAATATGGACTCTTGGAAATCAAAATGGCTCTCATGGGTAGGAAGGATTGTTTTAATCAAAGAAACATTGGCAGCAATTCCCATATATCTAATGTTTTGCCTCTCTCTCTCCCCTCGGGGTGTTATATGGACATAGTCAAAAAACTCAAAAAAACAAATTGGCAAGGAACTGATACCAAAAGGAAATTCTCTCTCATTTCTTGGGATAAGATCTACAAACCAGTAGAGGTAGGAGGCACTGGTATCAAAAATCAGCAATGGCAGAACCAGACTCTCGAAGCAAAACTATATTGGAAAATTCTGAAGGAGAAGAATCTTAAATGGGTAAGAATCCTCAGAGGTAAATATTTTCATAACTTAGAGGATGCAAAGGTGATTAGGATCTCAGACCTTCCCAGAGGGTCTATAATTTGGAACTCCATTTCCAAATCAAGGGGCATCATTGAAGACAATATATCTTGGAACATTAAATATGGCTCTAGTGCCAGATTTTGGGATGATTCTTGGGGAGGTTTCCCCAGCATCAATCTAATGCTTGGCCAAAATAACATTAGCAAAATCTACACCGAGAAGTGGGTACCATTGGTTAAAGACTACATCTCTCCTGACTCCCAGAATTTGATAGATGGATCTTGGAAATGGAGGCAATTTGAACAACTGAGTTTAGTTCCCTTAGAGATGCAGCATCTGAAAAAGCTACTTGATGATCGATCTTTTCTGATTAAAGAGGGTCAAGATGAATTCATTTGGAATGGTTCCAAAGCATGGGAATATAGGGTGAAACAAAATTATAGAATTATCTCAGGTACCTCATCCTAGCATCACCCTCAATTCTCCAATCACCTATGCTAGAATAAAGTATGCTCCCCAAAGTAGGAATATTCTCTTGGGCAGCAATTCAAGGACGAATTTTAACTGCTAATTGGTTCAAGAAAATGAGATATTATGGACCTTCTAGATGTGCTCTTTGTTTCAATAATGAAGAAGACATGAATCACCTGTTGCTAACTTTCCCCTCTGTATATGAGTGTTGGCAGTGGCTATGTGCTAAATTAGGTTGGTCCTCAACTCTCCTGAATGGCATCCTTTCACTTTTCACCTCTTGGCCTCAACTTTTCAAGGATAGCCTATGTGGTAATCTATGGATCATTACACCCTCCATTCTAATTTGGTAATTATGGAAAGAAAGAAATAGAAGAATCTTCCAAGACATTTCACTGGATAAATATTCAATTTTGAATCGAATAGAAGCCTCTATAGTGGAAGTTATGAATGCTCGAATCCAATTACAAAGTGCACAACACACTTATTATACCAGCTGGGATGATAACATGATTAAAAAATGGTTTGGGCTTAAGACTCCTCCAATAATTAGTAAAGGTGTTAAATCAAATGTTAATCTCAGAGCCAATTGTATTTGGAGGCCTCCTCCCTAGGTTGGTGTAAATTGAACTTTGATGGAGCTTCAAAAGGAAACCTAGGTCCCTCAGGGGCGGGCTGCATTATTCATTCTAGTGACGGCTCTTTGCTTGCTAAATTGGCAAGACCACTTGAAATTGGCACAAGTAATATGGCAGAATTTAAAGCTCTATTGTTTGGACTGTCTCTGGCATTTGAACTAGGCTTAAAATTTTGGAAATAGAAGGGGACTCCTTGGTCACAATCAATGCAGTAAGAAATGGATTGTCTCCAAATTGGAAACTGCAAGCGACACTAGAGGTCATTCTAAATTTAATAAAAAAGTTTGAATCCACAACGGCTAGCCACATCTACCAGGAAGGAAACCATATGGATGATGAGTTGGCCAATAAAGCTGCATTGGGAGAACATTATAAGTACAGTGGTCAAATTGGCTTGGCAATTGGTAATACTCAGCAACGGTCATCTGGTAGTCAAATTTGAAAGTATGAAAATTGGTCACTCCAAGTCTTGTTGTCATAAATGTTGATTGCATCCTTGGCTAAAATTGTTCGTTGGGGATGAGGTGATGGAACCTGACATCGCCAACTGGCATTCAGAAATCTGGAACGATTTTATTTGATGGCTACACAATATTTCTATTCATCAATTCAAACTCATTTTGTGTGGGATGGACAACTTTCTTTAACTCCACATCACATCAGTTAGGAAGGACTCGTCCTTGGGCACTTGTGCACAATAAGCTCTCTTTCCCTTTTTTATGAATAACTGACATCTCCTTTACCGGATCGGTTGAAGTTCTTTTAGGTGGTGCATTTTAATTCATCCTAAAGTTGGAAACGCACATTCTTCAGGATTGTATCGAGACATGATATTAGGTGAGAAGGGTACGCTATAGCTTGCTATGTCAGAGTATTGACGCTTAAATATCAAGTGGCTAGCTTATGCAGCAAGTTAGTGTGTTTATTACGTTGGCTATGTCCGGAGTTCATAATTGGTGATTTTCTCTTCAGAACAAAGCGCTACAACCTTCAGAAACAGAAAGATGGACACCCCTATTAAGCTTAGCTCTAAAATTGATCGAATTGCCTTTGATACCCCCATCACTTCCAACCAAATCATGGAAGTATGCATTTACCAGCATCGCGTTTTTACATGCGGTGCAGAAAGTGCTTGGCTACAATTTTCTTAGCACCAACCAAAGATTTAGGATATTCTCAGACATATGTGCGGGCTTCTTAGTGAGCATTTTGGTCGCAAGTGCTTCCAAAACATTGGCAAAAGAGCTATACAACCCTTTGTTCTCAGGAAAATATATAGTGGGTCTTCACAATGCCATAATCAACATTGATTCCAATCTTACAACTCCACTCTCCTAGGATCTAGCTACGACAATGACTTCGGGACAACCTTTTCCTAATTTTGGGTCCAGCCCAAGAAGAAACATCTATGCAGGACCACCTAGACCCCTTTTCATCCTCTGGGGCTAGGAATGGGAGGATCATTAGATGTGTATATGTATGATGAAGAGAGGCCTACAATTTCTCTCCAAATTCCTCAGCATTGAGGACAGTTTAAATGTTCCTTATGGGGATAATTTAGATGAAAGCATAACCTGGGTGTACCGCTACAAGTATGAAGAAAATCTAGATGGCTTGGGAAGCCTTGTTTCTTCAGATAAGGAAAAAGATGATGAAGAAATGGAGGTCGACACAGAGAAAGAGAAAGAGGAAGATGATGAGGAAGGTGAGGCTAGAGAAGAAGAAAAAGATGAAGATGAAGATGTGCCTGCAGAGGACTCTGTGGATGATGAACAAGAGGAAGACAACGACTCTCCTATTCTGAGAGGAAGCCCAAAATCAAACTCTGCAGCAAGTACAGAGAATGATTCCACTTCACCTTCAAACTGAAGCTAAGAGATAAGTCCGTATGGGGCTTGTTGAATTTTGTGATGTTTAAATCTTTCCCTTTTGGATTCTATTCAAAGTTTAAACTTTTGGGAACTTTTCGTTGAGCCTAGGTGCTCTTTTTGGGTTCACAATCCTCTTGGTGGGATTGGGTTTTGAACTGGAAAACTATTATCAGCTTGTTTTCTTTTATTGTTTTACAGTTTTATAAACATAAACCTCTAGGCTACAGCCCCTTAAAGATCAAAAAATATATATATAACTATTCAATTACAAACTTTTACAAAGCATATTATAGTTGGAAATTGAAAGTTTCAAAAGCCCAACTAAAACCATATGCATTAATAAACAAGAGCTGCAGTGTAGCATAGTTCCATAGTTCCTGTCAAGTGCTGGTAGGGCAGTTTTGCAAGATAGGAGAGGACAAGGGAGCAAGACAGGGTCAAATTGTAGTTGGCTAAACACTTGTGTAAGAAAGGCATAAACAGTATAGAAAAAAAAATTCTATCTTCCTCCAACAATTGTGATGGCGGAAGATTTTACTGGTTAAATAGATAAATAAAAAACTAAGAAAAGATAATTTAAGATTTTGCCAACTTATAAAGTAATTTTAAATAGTTAACATTGGTAAATTCGAGAAATTCATAGCTTGTGAATTAGACAAATCAAAGCTTTGAAGTTCAACTAATGGCCTTTCAGATTTTTTGTTCCTAGACTTATATAGAAAACCATTTTACAACTTCAAAGATTTATGAAAAGACAACAGATCTGTAATTTATCAATTCAGAATTAGTCTTAATGCAACTAGTGAAGATCAACTAATTTTACATCTATGAGTTTCTCCACCAGATCCATGTTGTTCAAGAGCACGGAGATAGATTGTCTAGTTGCCTCAGTTTTATGTATCATGGGTTTTGGTCTAATGCCCCTTGAAAATTGTTGTAGATATTCTTCATAGTTGAGAGTTTCCCTACCATATTCAAGACTTCCACATAGATAGACACTTATTAGCTAGTTATTAAGCCTTAAATGTGACCTAGTAAAAAGCAAATTCATAGATATATGCAAAAGCTTAAGTGCCTTGGCTATGGAAAAGATTTTAAATACACTTTCAGACTCAAGTGTGCATTGAATATTAAAAAGGCATTCAAAATGTTGTTTTGACACAACAACCTGTACCAGGCATGCTAGCAGAAACAAGCAATGAAAATTCACCTACTTTTTATCAATGAAAAAGTAGAAAGGGCAAGTCTAATTAATAAAATTGGTGAAAGAATAAACTGAAATTGTTTGGGGATATCTCTTGACAGCCCCTTTGCCCATTTGAATTTGATTCATCTGCAGGCACAAGGGCGAATAAGGATTGTTTAGGCTATCAAACCATAAAATTACAAATTTTTGTTTTCTGAAAATGAATAAGATCATCAACTAGTTCTCAATAAGCCTATGCTAAAACATCTGTGATTTTACATAACAAAGACAAGAATAAATCAAATAATAAATTCTGAAGCCAGACATGATTTGCAAGCAATACCAAAGCTTACTGAATCTTTGGGAATTATTACAGCAAATGGTACATTCTCAGTGTTGCATAGACAATGGTGAGGAAAAGCAATAGACACAAGCAAAGCAAGTGATAACCGTAAAACTCAGGAATTGAATAAGGACCACACCAGACATAAGAACAAACAAATTTTAAAGCAAAATAGAAACCAGTGGAATGTAATAAACCTCGTAACGTGGACCCTTAATTTGAACCATGCAAGGAATGTGCTCAAGAACATAGCCTAGACCTTCATTAGAAAGGAGGAGATCTGGAGTGATCGTCCGCCGATTCTTTTTCTTTACCTCGGAAGCTTGTGTCAGCTTCTCTGCTGCAATAGCCTGTTTGCCTTGCCCTACATTTTCTGAAGCAGAGAAAGGGCAATCTATGAACCAGTACCCTGCCCTTCCACACTTGTTACACCCTGTTGTAGGTGTTCATCCACTCTTCTTCTCCTTTCTCCTTGTCCTCTTTCCTGTCAACCAGAAGAGAAGTGAGTCTTTGAACTACATTTTACAAAGCACCTTGGATTTGAGCTTTGAAAACACCTCAGATGTGTAGTAACACCTGTCCATATATTGGATGTCTACACTATCTCCGCATGCAGATGTAATTTTTTTTAAACCCTTGCCAGATTGTCGAAATTGGTGATCATCTGGTACAGGGAAAACTTAATGTTACTGACAGTATGCAGTCACCTGCAGACTAGAGTGTAGAAGAACGTGCATTCTCAGGCATCAGAAATCTCAAAAAATGTCTTGCCCTTCTGCAACCGCAAAGAGTGATCAATAACACAGCCTAAATATTTTTAATTCACAATATGGGTTTAAAATATGCAACTCACTGTTTAATCGTTCTAGCCTCCGCTATGGTTTCCTGCCCTGGCAGGAACAAACAAGGCATAATATAGTTGGAGACTGAAATTTCAAAGACCAAACTAAAACCATATGCAATGAATTACAAAATCTTAGTAAAGATGTCAATAGCTGCACATTGTTGTCTGAGTTTGTAAGCCCTACCTCGATGGTATTCTCTGTGTTTATCTCATATGATGGAGCATAAAGTTTCATAATACCAAACAAGAATGCAATCAAATTATAGCTGACCAAGAATAAATAAGATCCAGGCTCTTCATTTAAGTTAGAGCCATCCTTCAGCCAAAATGAAACTCATTGATCACTATTGGTGACTTCTCCAAGCTACATTTTGTTTATAATCTTTAGCCTACTAATTATTATACATTATACAGTAAAAAAGTTCAGTGCATATTGAATATAAGTTCAAAAGATGTAGAGTCATTTTTATCTATTGGAAGTTCAGTACATATTGAATATAAGTTCAAAAGATATAGAGTCATTTTTATCTATTGGTTTAGAGAGTAGTTCTTTCCTTGTCAATTGTTTCTGTGAGGTAAATGGAGGTGGGTCTTTTTATAGTCTATAATATCAAATGATCTGTTTTCAGACCTGCAGATAATATAAGACTATCATGTATTATATTCATAAGATACCCAAATGTACTACAAATGAAGCCTGCATACATTATCCTCTCCCACTCTCATTTTTACAATTTATACCCAGTGCATATTTATTTATGAACATAAGTCAATGCAGAAACAATGATTGATTGCAGTTGCATACAACTGTTGAAAACAATGCACATTGTAATAGCAGATTGGAAGTTACAAAGACCTAACTAATACCATATCCAATGAATTAAGAAAATTCAATCAAAGGCGGTACAATGTTATCTGATTTTGTAAGCCCTATCATCATGGTAATGTATTTATCTTTTAGGATGAACCATAAATTTCTTTATAACAATGAGGAATACAAACCAAATTGTAGCTGGCCAGGATTAACCAGCTTAGGACTCTTCACTTACAATTAGAACCATCCTTCAGGCCAAATCAAACTTATTGAACAACTTGCTTGATTTCTCCAAGCTATACATTTTGTTTTATGAACATTATCCTACTAACTATTATAGATCACATGGCAAAACATGTTCAATACATATTGAGTAAGAGCTCAAAATACTCAAGTCCTCTTCTCTGTTCCATTGGTCTACCATGTCAGTCTTCTCCCCTGTCCCTCAATCAAGCATGGGAGTTTTCCAGACCTCATTTAATTTATCATTAGCCTCTATTATGTTCCACATCCTCTTAGTACTATGATCTCTAAATTTACAGGTATACTTGTGAAGAAATTGCAAATGAAAACATCCCCTGTATATCAAAGCAGGGGACCTTATTTACTGTCTTTGACAGATTCACTTCTATTGCAAAGAAGTTTTCTTCCAAAACAACAAACCTTGGCTTTGTGATCTTCACCGAATCCTTTATCAGCAGGTTGCTGAGGCTCCTCTTCCTGTGATTGCTGGTTGGTGGATGTTTTATCCTTGCAACTGCCTTGGCCCTGGAATTCATATCTGCATCCATGTCTTCTCTGTTTGGGAGTCCTTTCTCTTGATCTTTCAGGGCTAGAGTCACTACTGGATTCCAGAAACATAGCTCTAAGACATCTCCTCTTCACAGGTGGATCAGGTGGAAGAGGCAATCTGCTTATCTCTGGAGGCTTAAGATCAATCATTTTCCCTTTCTTTGGACTTTTACCACGATCTTGCTGATGAGAGGTTTTGGAAAGACCCATATGAACACCTGGATCTCTATTAGGGCAAGAGCTATTGTACATAATAGAGTTGTTGATGCCCTGTACATTGCTGTTTACATAACTACCCTCCTTACTTTCTGGCTTTGCATTCAACCCATCTTTATTCTGAGCATCCTGATTCAACTTGTATCCTCTATGTATATCTACTAGGCCATTCTCAGAGCCAAAATCCATGGTGGCTCCCCTGTTTTCTCCTGCCAATGTGATCACCTTCACTCCTCCCTCACTCTCATCAGCTTTTCTTAGTGAATTCAACTTTGTAAGCCTGGAAACCAGATCAGAAATATCATCCTGGATTTCTTCTTGAAGAGCTTTCTTGGTCTTTGTTGGTGCTGCTTCACCTGGATTGACATCTCTGATAGGCACCATTCTCAAATTTCTGTTATCACTCTCTGCAAACAATCTGGTAACATTTGAAGGCACAGAATATTCCTCCTCTTTTATCTCTGCTGAGTGTCTGGCAGGCTGACTCCTATCTCCTATACTAGACATTGAGGATGGGTTCCTGAAACTACCTTGGGAAAACATATTCAAACACCAAGTGTTTTTCTAAGGGGAAATAAATAAGTGTACAATAGGATTTCTAATGTGCTAACTTTGAATGATATCTCTTATACTCAGTACAAAGAATTCTGTGGGGATTGTATGTCAATTTTGTTTTGCAGTTACAGTTTTATAAATGAGATAAGATTCATTGTTTGCTTGAATACATTGACAATCTCTGACCTTTGGAATTTTTAAGCCCTAGTCTTCTTCCAGCAGCAAAGCATCTTTTTGTGGTGTTTTATAGGAACACAATGAGCAATTAGATTGCTTAAATGTGAAGTCATTTTCGTTCCTGCTCGGAGATGCTCTTTTGCAAGAAAACATGCAGTACAACATAAGTTTCACATTTGGGTGCTTAAGTTTGGAATCTATTTTGGACTGGTAAAGCGCAGTATTGCCATTTTTCTCAGTTTTAAGAGCATGGTTTTCGGTACGTGCTTACATGCAAGATATGCCAGTCGATAGCTTTTTGGGTGGGTATAGAATATGATGTTTACTTCTTTTCTAACATTTTTTTCTTACATAAATGCTGTCTGTTCTTACTCGTGTTGAGTATATGGAGCTCGTTAGATATATAGGAGCCCTTTGCATGAATAAGGGGGTCTTTGAGAACATTTTTTTTTTTTTAATGTCATTATCAAATTGATTGTATTCAACTCTAATATTTTTAAAGAATATGATGTGGCATTAAGATATGATTTATTTCTGTATGGTTTTGTAAGGTTTTGTGTTTTTTATTGTTTTATAGTTTTCTATTGTGCTCTATGAGCTATCTTTCTTTTTTGTTCAAGTTCTTGGCGCTTTCAAAACATCTTTACCTAATAAAAAACGTATTAGATTTTTTCAAGGATTAATTTAAAATATATGATTAAGGATGAATCTGACTCCCTCCTTCATCGGCTATGGCTTTGGCTGCTTGAGGTGTTCTCTTTCTGGGCTAGGCTCAATTAGTTTTTATGGTGTTTTTGTTTTAGGGCAATACCCTTGTTTCTTAGACTTCTAGGCTCCGCCCAAGTGACTCTCGGGGGAGTGACTTTTTCCTCCCATTGTTTTTTGCTAGATGTATATTTGAGTTTCTAAGTTAATCTAAATAGTCAGAAAATTTCATTAAAAAATATAATTAAATAATAAAGATCATAATTGATTTTAAAAGAAAGAGACCAATTGATATAATAATTATATGCAAATTTGACATTAATTTAGTGTACATTTAACACTTATATTTTATTGCTTCAACCATATTTTCTTTTTTATTATTATAAATGGGAAAGCTTTGGCCTAGCTTGTGAGAACTCAATGGTTTGAGTCTTATATAATTTTACAGTTTATATGGAGCTCCTTAGATATTTAGGAGCCCTCTGCATGAATAAGGGTGGCTTTAAGAACAATAATTATTTCATGTCATTATCAAATTGATTGTGTTCAATTGTAATTTTTTTAAAGAATATGATGTGGCATTAAGTTATGATTTATTTCTATATAGTTTTGTAAGGTTTTGTATTTTTGGTTGTCTTATAGTTTCTCTTAGTCGTTCCTTCTATTGTGCTCTATGATCTTTCTTTTTGTTCAAGGCTCTTGGTGCTTTCAAAACCCCCCTTACCCAATAGAAAACATATTAGATTTTTTTTCAAGGATTAATTTAAAATATATGATGAAATAATAAAGATTATAATTAATTTGTCAAATTAGCATTAAAAGAAAGAGAGAGCAATTGACTATAATAATTATGTGCAAATTTAACATAAATTTAGCACACATTTAACACTTATATTTGATTGCTTCAACCATTTTTTTTTAATTTTATTATAAATGGGAAAGGTTTGGCTTAGCTTGTGAAAACTCAATGGTTTGAGCCTTATATAGTTTTATGGTTTACTATCTAGTCTGTGCCATTTTCTTATTTCAACTTAGCATGATATGTTAGGGTTTTCTACAGTAATTATGCAATCAATAGATTGTCCTAATAGGTCTAACTAGGTATAATTAGATGCTAACAGGTCTTCAGGGGTCATATTACTCATAATGTGTCTAATGAGGTCTTAAGGCATCATATAACCTATCATAGGTCCTAATAGGTCTAATTAGGTCTAATAAGGTCCTAATAGGTCTTATGGGTCTAATTAGGTCCTAATAGGTCTAATTGGGTTTAATTAGGTCCTAATACATGTTCATAAATAGGCCCCTAATTAGGTACTATTACTATTCAATATTAGTTCCTATTACTCATATTAGGTCATATTACTCACATGTATTAGGTACATTAATTAGTATAATTAGGTATAATTACGTCTTGTTAGGTCTTATTAGGGGTTAATTGGTCTAATTAGGACTTAGGTCCTAATTTGGGTCTTATTACTCATATTAGGCCCTAAATAGCCAAATATTACTCATAGTAAGTCCTAATAGGTTGAACATTGGATCCTAAGGGATCTAATTAGGTATATAATTATGCCTTCTTAGTCTTATTAGGACTAATTAGTCTTATCTGGGTCTTATCTAGGTCTTATTAGGTCTAATTAGTCTTACTAAGTCTAATTAGGTCTTCTTTATCAAATTAGGTCTAATTAGGTATTGCAATATCATGCTTACATATTTCATTAAGACAAGTCCAAACCATCAAATTAAAATATCCACACACACACACACAGAGAGAGAGAGAGAGAGAGAGAGAGAGAGAGAGAGAGATATCGAGTTTCCTACGATAATATATTTCATGTGCTTCTTCACATAGCCTCTGTTCAGTCTCTTCTGAATAATGTTGTGTACTCTTATTTAGCCTTCTCTTTTTATTTCTCATCACTTTGCAAAATTGCTCCACTAATTTTTGACAAAATTTGAATAAATACAATTTCAAAAGTCTTCCTTCTCCAAAATGTGAATTATTTTGTAGCTTTCAAATTAATAAGATGAGGAAAACATATATTTACATATATGTTATTGTTATTAACCCGAAATGGAACCAAATTGGCCGACATAGGTTTCTATCAAAAGTCATAAAGTCATTTGTAACTTTCTATCAAAAGTAAATTTCTAAATTGCTTAACCCACATTAAACCAATCGAGTATCGAAAGTCCCTGAGTAAGGGCAAATTGCAGAGTTTTACAAAATTCTGAAGATTTCATGGCTTTGGGTCTCAATCATAGGGCTCAAATGGAACAATAAGGAGACATCCTTTTGCATAGCACAAGTTCTTTGAATGAGCTTTCTAACGATTATAGATTTGACAATTTTTTAGTTTATTATATATATGTTTTTTGACGTTAATCGAATGTAGGTTTTTTTATCAAATATAAACCTTTGAGTTTGACGTTTAATGAAAATAGTAGAAAATTGAAAAAAAATTGAAAAATAACAGTGCCCTTAGTCTTCGAGTTTACTTTCTATCAAAAAAAATGAAATTTGATAAATACATGACAAGTTATAAGTTATGTAGGTAAGGTATATCAAAATTATGGTTTAGTCAACTTCAAACGTTAATAAAATATACAATAATCGTGATAATGTTTTCAAACCAATTGCATGCCCTCTGTATGGATGTTAGAAAACTAAATTCGAAAGAAGCACATTGATATCTATTTTAGAAAAAAATGTTATGCTCTATGAAAACA
The DNA here is from genome assembly GCA_018584345.1 of Thuja plicata. Lineage (NCBI taxonomy): Eukaryota > Viridiplantae > Streptophyta > Pinopsida > Cupressales > Cupressaceae > Thuja > Thuja plicata. The sequence continues at coordinate 215,593 of MU227473.1, read as the reverse complement.
ATGTAGCTCTTTGAAAATGACATTTTCAACAACATACCAATTTTTGTGGGAGAAATAAAAAACCATTCAAAAAAAAAATTAAAAAATATATTTAGAATCTAGACAAAAAAAATCCTTAAAGACTCTAATTTACTTCATCTTCCGATTTCAAACGATTTAATGGAAATATGCATTTGAATCTTAAAGTTGTTTTTAAAATGTAGAGTCCAGTGTCTATTCAAGCAAAAAAGTGTAACCCACTATTGTGGGTTTACCCTGACATAAGAAAAAAGAAATGATTCATAGTGGAGTGAAATAGGCTAAGAAATATGAAGGGTTATAGATTGTAAGACATTTCAAACGATGCATCAAAATGTGACAACAAAATTGAAGAGTCACATGATGTATTTAAAAGAACTTCCCCCCTTTGGCAAAGGCTCAAAGTAGCAATGTGGAAACCTGAGACAGAGTGAAAGAAGATCACGACCTAGAAAATGAAGCCAAACATTTTCTTAGAGCTCATAAATTTTGTGATTTAAGATGGTTCTATCACACTATAGCCATAGATCACATTTTTGTTGATGTTGCAGAGGACATGGGAACGCAATGAGCACAATCAATCTTGGGTTTTTGTTGCAAAGGGCACAATTCATGCCTAACAAGAACTGTGATCAAATACTTTGTGTATTATCTATGGGAAACTCTGTAGCTTAATTGTAAAGGTCCCTTGGGGCTTACAAAAAGTGTCTTTAGTCATGTTGTTTGTTCATCTTCTCATTCGATGAAGCACGGATAAAAATAATTTGACTGTTAATATCTGGGATGTTTGTTTTGTGCCATGAAAGAGGCGAATCCAAGAAAATGATGAGAAAGCACTTTTGAATTTTATTTAAATATTTACCCTCTTAAGATGATTGTTATCAGATTCTTGTCATTAACAAGCTGTGGAATACTGCTATGGCACATCCTCATTATCTTGAGTTCGTTGACTTGAGTATTTTTTAGTGCATGCTAGCTCTTATATTAAAAGGTTTAAAGAATCGGCAGTGACTTTCTTACGATCAAAAAATATACACTCCATACTATTGAGTCATATCATTGGTTCACACACTATGAACATTGAGGAGTTTGTTGAGTGAAACCCCAAACAATAGAGCTAATTCATCCATAGTTCATTCCATTTTTTGCTTGTTTGTGAAACTTAATTATTTTTTTGTATATCCTCTCCTTTTTAGTTATGTAAATAATAGTTTATTTACTCAGTAAGGCTTATAGATGTTTTTTATTGAGGTAACAACAGGTTTTGAAGGGGCCCCGAAACCCTTTACAAAGCACCAGAAAGATAGACAAGAAAGGACCAAAACAACAACGAGCTGTCAAACATGAAAGAAAACCAAAAGAGGGCTAAACCCCATAATAAACACTAGAGAACATTACAAAACAATGAACTACTAATTGCTTCCAGCAAAAAAGAGACAAAAAACTTCCAGCAACCAAAACATTCCAGCACAGAAAATAATCAGCATCCATTTGATCTTCCAGCATCTGTACTTCAACCATCTGCAGTTCCATGCTCTGGATCGATTCTCGTAACTTAGTGATATCTTTGATCTGAACATCGGTTTTATTTTTGGTGTTGGAACGGGTCCTAGTACTTGGGACCGAAATATGAATATCCTAAGAGCCATCATCCTCCTGCTTAGCCTTATCATTGTAGTTACCTTCCAGAAGGGTATACAAGGCTTTCAGGTTGTCCACAGAATTTTTCATACCCATTTTGCTGATAGTAGTACGTTTTTTGAGAAGAACATTGTTGTTATTAACCTTGTCAATTACCTTTTTGAGCTTGTTATCAACCATGGTGCTAATCTTATTGTCCATATTATTTACCTTATCAAACACATCATTCCCTTGTTGGTACATGACCACATCATTACGCATTTTGTCCACAATTTCCTCCAGCAGAGAGTTTATTTCTTCCAGTTTCTTGTAATTATCTTGAATCTTCTTCATGTCATCCTGAATCCATTTATCTATATTATAGTTGTTCTTAGCTTTATTTCTGGTCATTTGAAGGAAGGAGAGAGTAGTCACTCTTTTGACTTTGACCTCTCTCTCATGGAGTTTTTCATCCAGACTCCTCATGTTCTGGTCATTCTTCTCCTCAAAATCACCTTTCGAAATATCTTGGGTGTCCTCATTATTCTCATTAGTTGTGTTATCCTTATTTCCTTTGTTAGCTTCCTCTTCAGGGACAGTATTCTCCTCATTGTTCTCAGTTTTGCCCTTGTTAATCTCAGCTTCCTCAATATTCCTCGAATCCCTATAAGCCTCCTAAATTTCTTGGTTCTGCTCCTCCTCTCCATCGTTATTGACATTATGGTCATCAATGTGGGTATCAATGATGTTATCAATTTCTTCAGTAATTTCATCCAGAATGTTTCTCTCTGTCTTTTGGGTATCCTCTATATCTCCTTTACCACCCAAAGGCTCGTTGGTAATGATAGTATTCATCTCCAGATCATTAGTATTGCTCGGATTTGCAGTGAAACCCTCATCCTCAGATGTCTCAACTTCCCATTCATCATTAGTTCTCATCCCTTCAATGTCATCATAAATTGACAAAGAGATATCAGCAACAATAGGGTCTTTATGACTTTTTTTGACTTTAACTTTTCTAGGACTTTTACCAATAGAAAACTCCATACTCTTCCTCTTAACATTCTCAATACTCTTAGGAATGGGGTCAAGAATGTGGTTTTTAACATAGATCGTAATCAACAGAATTAGACCCTCATGTAAAATAGGGGAAGATTTTACTCTATGGTCAATAATTCTCTGATTGAGCGAACTTAAAAGATAATAGGGAAAGAAAACCCTAATGTCATGATGGAAATGGTTAACCAGAATGAAATGGTAATTGTAGACCTTTGAATACCTGCCTTTGAGCGTGAAGTAATCCATGACATCACTGATAACAAAGACCCATATACGCTTAATGTTTGACAGCATAACATAGTCCAAATCACCCTTCACGAGCATGGCCCTCTCCTCATCAATCTTGGGGAAATTTTATAGGCTTTATTGCCCTCTTTTTTGTCTTTTGAAAAATGCATTCCCTCCAACGAGAGACCCGTAATTTCAGCAAGGCAGTCCAGAGTGAGCTTTAAGGATTTGCCCAGAATTTTCACTTTCCTGTTCTCCCACCCATTAACAAAAGCTTTAGTCGCCTCCTTTTTTTTCCATGGAGACGTTTTAAGTATCTGTGAACTTTACCCTTCTTGAGCTTGCTCCACACCTCTTTTTCATTCCTCCATTTACACACCATAGGTTCTTCTCTCTTTAGATCTCCCCCCATTTCTTCGTTCTCTTCAGTATTGGTGTAATCTCTCACACTATTCTGGTTTTTGCTAGTTTTTAGCCCAATATGTATACATAAATTAAAATGCACAGAGTAATTAATGATACCCCAAAAATATTATAGTTGCAGGAAGTCATCATAACTTTGACACTTCACATGGCATGATGTCATCGTCGTACCCCAGATCGGATCATCATTAATCAAAATGATTAATTTGATTAACATCACCTGCCTTGTGATTAACCCAGTCATAATTGAGCAATAAACTAACCTCATCATTAATTTTAGCATTCCCGTCCCACTTGCAGATGACATCATTCTTAGCTCCAATGTTGGCAAGACTATCCACCACTTGGTTAGTTTCCCGATAATTATGAGTGACATAAAGGAGGTAAATTTTGAGGCCACATCTTTAATTTTGACAATTATATGATCAATTTTCCAAGACGCCTTACTTTTTCCTCTAATATTATTAACAATATTTAAAGAGTCTCCCTCCAGCCAGAATTTCTTATAGCCTAGTTCCTCCGCTAGCAAGATTACGTTGAGAGCCACCATAGCCTCGACCCTATGGTTAGATTGAGTTCCTAGAGGATAAGCAATCACACCAACACAATTACCATTCTCATCTCTTATTATGCCTCCTCCTCTAGCAATGCCCGGATTGCCCTTCGCCGCCCCATCGAAGTCAGCTTTAACCTAGTCTTCAGGGGGCGAAGTCCAAGTAGCCATAGACCTTTGGTTGATAGGATTACGATCTCTATCATTTCTATCACTTTCCCTCTTACTATAATTAGACTCTAATTTTGATGAGAGAAAGTTTTCTTCCAGCGCCCTGCAAATTTGGTTTCCTACCACTTCAGGGCTAGACTGATTTTCTCTGAAGATTCTATTGTTGCGCTCTTAACATATTCTCCAGCAAAAGTGAGGAGGAATGAGGAACCAAAGATCTTTATCTATAAATTTCTGAGGTGGATAACTCTATTGAGCAATAAAATCATGCCAAACAAAAGGAAAACACCAGCAAAGATTCCATTTTCTAAAGATGATATCCTAGACTTTATGAGTGAATGGGAAAAGGAACATTATATGATCACAAGATTTAGAATTTTCAAAACAAAGACTACATCTATTAACAATATTGAAACCCCTTCTAGTAAGATTATCAAGAGTCAGCGGTTTATTTTGAATAAGGAGCCAGTAGAAAAAAATGGATTTTAGGTATGATATTTTTATACCACACAAAGGAGCACGGAGGCCTTTCCTCTCTTTCAGTGAAGATTTTGACAGCGGAAGCCACAGTGTACTTTCCATCATAAGTAGGATTCCAAACAATCGAGTCTTGAATGTTATCTTTAATATACCAGCTCTGCAGTTCATGCTAGAGGGAAATAAATCTAACATCAATTTCTCCCAGATCCTTCCATTTTTTGTCCTGCCAATAATCAATAGCTTTAGTACCAATAGATTGTTTGCACCTCTCAATGATTTGCTTCCATTCTTGGTTGTTAGACAGAGGCACTGAATGGATCCATTCATCATCCCAAAAATCAATTCTACTTCTGTCTCCCAGCTTCCATCTTTTTCCTTTGACAATCAGGTCTTTGGTAGACTTGATACTATCCAAATGAAGGAGCCATTAGTACTATTATCATCACCTATAAATTTCTCCAAGGAATTATTGAGGAAAAGATATTTGCTTTTAATGATACAGTTCCATTATTTTTTATCTCCATAAATCCTCCAAATTTGTTTTTCCATAAGGGCTTTATTTATGTTTTTAATGGTTCGCAACCCGAGAACTCCCAACTTTTTGGGCATGCAAACTTTGTCCCAAGAAACAAGGCTAATTCTTTTCTTTTCCTCAACCCCTGACCAAAGAAATCTTTTCTAGATTTTCTCTATCTCAGTAGCAATTTTGTAGGGTATTTTCAACAAGCTCCTAGCATAAACTGGGAGATTCTGACGAGTAGATTTCAATAATTGGAGCTTTCCCGCATTGCTAAGGAACACCCCTTTCCAACCAAAAAGTGTATTGTTATATATGTCTATAAGAGTATGCTAGAAGCTTTCTGGAGGATTGGAGTAGAGAGGTAAACCCAAGTAAGATGAAGGAGGTTTCTCAATAGTACATCCAAGAATAGTTGACATTTTGTTTTGTCTTTCTTCTGGAGTATTTATGAAGAAAATAGAACTCTTAGTCCAATTGACTAGATGGCCAGTTTCCACAGTATAGATAGAAAGGCCTTTCATCAAATTTCTGGCTTCTTTAATAGTCGACTCTCCCATGATGATAGTATCATCCACAAATTTCTCGTGGGAGTAGATGAGTCTAGTTGAAGAAGGTTGAATACCATTTATTTCACCTTTTTCCACCATTTTATGGATGTACCTCCCAAGGCACTCAGCAAGTATAGCAAAGAGTATAGGAGAGATAGGATCTCCTCGTCTCAGACCTCTGGTAGGTTTAAAAAAAGGAGAAGATCCCCATTAACAATGACTAAAGAATAAGCAGTTGTCACAAGTTGCATAATGATTTTGATACGCTCTTTGTTAAAACCAAAAGAAGACAAAACCTTCTGCAGAAATTGCCAATCAACTCTATCATAAGCCTTAGAAAGATCCAGTTTCATCATGAAACCCTATTTTTTTGCCTTTTCCAGTGAGTGGATATTCTCATGAGCCACGATAATAGAATCGAGGATTTGTCTCACAGGAACAAAATCATTCTACTAGGGGGAAATAATATTTGGAAGAAACTGAAGCAGTTTGGATGTAATAACTTTAGAAATAATCTTGTATAAAGAATTGCACAAGCTAATAGGTCTAAATTCTTCCACAGTGTTAGCTCCTGGTTTTTTAGGAATAAGAACCAAGAAAGTAGCATTTAGTTCCCTGAGAAGACATTTAGTGCCAAAGAATTCTTTGATTTCATCCTACACATCTTGACCAATAATATTCTTGAATTGCTAGAAGAACAACATAGGGAAGCCATCTAGGCCAGGAGATTTTTCCCCTTCAAAAGAAAAAAACAGCATTCCTGATTTCCTTGTTCGAGGGAATAGCTTGGAGAATTTTGTTAGAAGGATCATCGACCAACTTGGGAATGGCTGAGAGAATTTTATCCTGATCAGATCTATTCAAATTATTTTCCTTAGCCAGTAGCTCTGAAAAGTATCTTAACATTTATGATCTGATATCTTCCTCCTTCCTTATGGATTTACCTTTAGATTGGAGATTCATAATCCTATTAATAGCTTTATGTTTCATAGCCATCATATGGAAGAATCTTGTGTTTTTATCCCCTGCCTTAAGCCAAAGAGCTCTAGATCTTTGTCTCCAGAAATATTCCTCCTTGGTAATAATGTTATGATAATCTGCAAGAAGTTTGTTTTCCTTAGTTCTTGTTTCCTCTGAAAGACCATCCTTCTGGATAGTGTCCCGAATTTCCTTAATTTCATTCTGCAAATTCCCTTTCAGGAGGAAGATATCCCCAAACACATCCTTATTCCATATTTTCAGATTACTTTTAATTGTGTTCAGTTTCTTAGCCATTCTATACATTGCTCCCCCTTCAATAGTGGAGTTCCACCATTCCTCAATCTTTTCTTTTAAATTAGGGTGGGCTACCCACATTTTTTAAAATCTAAAGGGAATATTCTTTATACCCTTGATCTAATTAATATTTAAGGATATAGGTGTTGGAAATGAGATAAGTAACTGAGAGGGGAGGGGTGAATCAGTTACTCCAAAATAAATCCTTGTCCCTTAGATGTCTAAATACTTTAATACTGTTTACTCGGGTGTTCCTTCTGCAACTTGAGTGTCAAAGCAATAATTATACTTTAGTGATTAAGTGTAGAAACATAAAACATAAAACAAGTAACAAGTACACATATGACACCAAGATTTAACGTGGAAACCCAATATGGGAAAAACCACCAATGTAACTAGTTACTATTTTTCACTCTTCTGAAGTGAGCCCTGTTAGGAGCCAACCCTATTAAAGGTTACAATAACACACTATTATGTGTGAACTTGTTAAAGGATTTAATCACCCTATGAGGAGTGGCCTTGTTAGAGGTCTTTAACACTTTAATCTGGAAATGCTACCTTGTGAGAGGATTTACAAAAGACTGTTAAGTCTACTCTGTTAAGAGATTTGTATCACTACTACAATTGTTAGAAAGTAACAATGGATTGACTTGTATGTGTAAGCAATTGTCTTTGTTTATTTAGATCTCTGCTTGATTGTAATTGGATCCTTGTTGATCAGATATTCTATTGTGGCTCTGAGTATTTTGTACTTAATCAGAATCCCATCTGATTTTGCCTTCACTCTTCATGTCATAGAATTCCACACTTTTGTCTTTTGCTTTCGCTTCCACACCTTTTAATAACAACACTTCATTCAATCCAAACTTGACCTTTCATAAATACATGGTAAGCCATGTCAAGTCAGCTTGAATAAACTCTAAATGATAAATCATATTACAGTCGGCCTCATATAACCATTTAATTACATAATATAAATCAATGTTAGTCGGCTGCAACTGAATGCCCGACCAAGACTGAAATGCTCGAGTGAACTCGGTCAACACTGAACTTCTTCAATGCCTGACCTCAACTCATTTTGTTTACCAACTGTGCTCGGTCTAAATGTAGACATTAGTGTAAAACCACTACATAAGTGTAAATACATGTGTAACATCAATGACAATACATAATTAAATAATTTTCTTCAACAATCTCCCTCTTTGGCATTGATGGAAACACATCATGTCATAATACAAAGAATTGTGGAGCAACAGAAAATTCTTTAGCTTCATTCTGATTCTCCCTCTGACAATGTCCTTATTTTCATTCTAATTCTCCCTTTGAAGATTTCCTTAGCTTCATTCTGATTCTTATATATTATAGAAAACTCTCCCTCTTTGACAATAGATGCCAAAGAATCCAATTCCATAAATACTATTTGTCTTTGAAGTTGTAATGTACCTAGATGTACTGATTCATCTGTAATGGGCTTTGATATATTTGCATCAACTGGAAAATTTTCACTGTCGCTCGGGTTGATGCATCACTAAACTGTATTTTAGTGATCTCCAGGTAGGGAAGTACCCCTAGTTTTTATCTAAGATACAAGAATACATCCTTAGGTAAGGGTTTGGTTAATATGTCTGCAACTTGTTCTTTGGTGTTTACATATTCCAACCTTACTTCACTATTCTTTACTAATTCTCTCAAGAAATGATATTTTATTGCTATATGCTTAGTTTTGGTGTGCATCACAGGATTCTTTGAGATGTTAATGGCACTAGTGTTGTCACAATAGATAATAACTAGTTCTTTTATCTCTTCCTTCATTCCTGACAACAACTACTTGATCTATATGATGTTAGAATAGTTCACTGCTACAGCAACATATTTTGCCTCTACTGTAGACTGAGAAATACAATTTTGTTTCTTGCTAGTCCAAGACACTAACCTTTTTCCAAGAAAGAAAGCTCCACCATTGGTGCTCTTCCTATCATCGACACTTACAGCCCAATCAACATCAATGAATTCTTTTAAATCAAAGTTTCCACCTTTCTTATACCATAAACCATAGTCTTCAGTACCTTTCAGATATCTCATAATTCTTTTGATTCCCATTAGGTGATTATCTCTGGGATTAGCTAAAAATCTTGCAACAATACCAATTGCTAATGTTATATCAGGTCTAGTGTGCACAACATATTGCAATTTTCCAATCATGGATCTGTAATTGGTCTGATCTACCTCTTTTGAATCATCATCCTTAGATCGTTTATGTCCAGTACACATGGGTGTTCCAACAGGTTTGGAATCTTCCATACCAAATTTTTTGAGTATCTCCTTGATATATTGTGATTGAGTAATGTAGATACCATCCTTCATTTGAAGTACTTGTAAACCAACAAAAAAATTGATCTCACTAAACATAGACATTTCAAATTCTTTGCTCATAGCTACAGAAAATGCTTTGCATAGGTCATCATAACCAGTGAGTAATATGTCATCAAAAAATATCTCTGCTAACAGTATCTTATTTTGCGGTCCTTCTTTGATGTACAGGCTACTGTTATCATTGGTTCTCTGAAACCCAAAGCTTATTAGATAGATATGTAGTCTTTCATACCAAGCTCTGGGTTCTTGCTTTAGTCCATACAATGCTTTGTGTAGCTTGCAAACCATATTTCTTTTGCTAGGATCAATAAAGCCTTCTGGTTGTTCAATGTAGACTTCCTCTTCTAGGATTCCATTAAAAAATGCAGACTTCATATCCATCTGATATACTTTGTGTCCTTTATGTGCAGCATATGCCAAAAGATTCCTGACTCCTTCAAGTCTTGCAACATGAGCAAAATTTTCTCCATAGTCAATGCCTTCTTCTTGAGCATATCCTTTACAAACTAGTCTGGCCTTGTTTCTAGAAATTCCCATTTTCATCCATCTTGTTTCTAAAAAACCCACTTGGTTCCAATCACATTCTTGTCCTTTGGCTTAGGTACAAGAGTCCAAGTTTTGTTCTTCTCAATTTTCTCAATTTCTTCATTCATTGCCTCTATCCAACTTTCATCATTCAATGCATCTTTAACAGTTCTAGGTTCAAATTCACTTAGTAAGCATGTACCTTTTAGTTTCTTTCTTTTCATTACACCTTCTATCTGATCTCCAATTATTTGCTCAGGTGCATGATGTCTTTTCACGTATCTAGAAAGTACTGGAACCTTCAATCTAGAATCTAGACTTGATCCACTAGGTCTGTCATTCTCAAACATTCTTTCATGTTCCTCTATCTGATACTTGGGTCCCTTTGACTGTGAATCGGGTCCCTCTGTCTGAGACTCTGGTCCTTCAATTTGTGACTCGGGTCCCTCTATCTATGACTCAGGTCCATCTGTCTGTGACTCGGGTCCTTCTACTAGCAGTTCTTGTGGCACATTCTGCAACTCAGGTAGTACAGTTTGAGTCAGTATATGTTGTCCCATCACCATTGGTTGAGTCATAGGTATAGTATCAGGTTCATGATATACAAAGTTTTCGTAGTCTTCATGCTCTTTATTGCTCTTCTCTTCATATTTTTCTGCAAACTCATCAACCTTGACATGTACACTCTCTATGACTTTATGAGTAGTAAGATTCAAACATTTGTATGCTTTGCTTTTACATGAGTTACCTAGGAATATTCCTTCATCACTTTTTGCATCTAGTTTCCCATTTCTTGCTTCCTTCAAGATGTAGCATCTACTTCCAAATACTTTGAAATAACGAACATTAGGTTTATAGCCATACCATAATTCAAAAGGTGTCTGATTACTACCTTTTTTCAGTTGAACTCTATTCAAGGTGAACACTGTAGTACTGATGGCCTTGTTCTAGTATTTGGAAACAACATTCTTTTTTATCATTAAGGTTCTGGCACGATCTATAATCGATATGTTTCTCCTTTCTACTATTCCATTTTGCTGTGGTGTACCAGGAGAAGATACCTATCTTTTGATTCCTCTTTCATTGCAGAATTCATTGAACTCATTAGAGATGAATTCTCCTCCTCTGTTAGATCTTAGGCATTTTAGTTTCTTTCTTGTTTCTTTTTCAACTCTTGCAAGATACCACTTGAATTTCTGGAAAGCTTCTGATTTCTCTTTGAGAAACATGATAGTCATCATTCTGGAATGATCATCAACAAACAGAATAAAATATTTTTCTCCAGTATAGCTTGATGTTCTGATTGGTCCACATAGATCAGTATGTACCAATTCCAATACTTCATCTGTATTGTAATTCTTGCTCTTGAAGCTAGTCTTTCTCATCTTTCCAATTTGACATTGTTTGCATATTGCTAACTCGGGTTTCTTCAGGATAGGAATACCTCTGAATCTTTTGTTCTTGCTTATGTTTACCAGATTGTCAAAATTCACATGACACAACCTTTGTTAGAGTAATCAGTGTACTCTTTTTTGGCTTATGCTTTCACTTAGGTGCATATAATTAATACTTTATATTAATTATATTGCTCATCCTAGCTTTTAGGTTTTAGGGTTTGTTCACCTTTATAAGGTCGAACTTTGTAATTACTCTTCATTAATTCAGATTATAATTTCGCTCTCACTTTTTGAGCAACTTCTGAGTTCTTCAGCCTTTTCATTTTTTGCTTCTACTTTGTATCAGGTTCTTGCATGCAGGTGTTTCCGGGGTCTGTGGATTTGCATGTTTGCAATTCCTACATGGTATCAGAGCCGCCCTGCTGCTGTCTGGTTTGAAGATATTCGAAGCCACGAATCGAAAGCGTCATCTGCAGCTTCTCTGGGTCTTTTCTATCATTTCTAAGGAGGCGCCATTTTCTGGAGCAGATTGAGTCAAAACTGACGCCACCATTGCGTTCAGAAGGCCCGGGAGAGTCGAAATCACATAAGACTCGACCTATTTCGCCTCCGGGAGCTCAGGGAAA
>MU227473.1:189129-201961 GCA_018584345.1 Thuja plicata | reverse complement strand
CAGAGATTTCCTTGTACTGGGTACCTGATCAGGCCTTGTTGCCGGGACCCATTTCTTGCTTTCTTAGTCTTGCTAGGTTTGCTTTCTCCCTGCGTTCAGCTTAAGGGGGGGTGTTAGAGTAATCAGTGTACTCTTTTTCGGCTTATGCTTTCACTTAGGTGCATATAATTAATACTTTATATTAATTATATTGCGCATCCTAGCTTTTAGGTTTTAGGGTTTGTTCACCTTTATAAGGTCGAACTTTGTAATTACTCTTCATTAATTCAGATTATAATTTCGCTCTCACTTTTTGAGCAACTTCTGAGTTCTTCAGCCTTTTCATTTTTTTCTTCTACTTTGTATCAGGTTCTTGCATGCAGGTGTTTCCGGGGTCTGTGGATTTGCATGTTTGCAATTCCTACAACCTTTTATGCCATAACCAGCTTTCTTCTACTGGTGCAATAAAGCATGAACCTTCAGTGAGATCAAGATAGAATAAATTACCTTTTGTTTGTCTGCCAGTTCCAACTAGGTTCCCTTTACCATCTAGGAGCTTGGCCTTACCATTCATGAATTCTACCTTGAAGCCAATGTTTTTCAGCTGTGCTACACTAAGTAGATATCTCCTTAATCCTTCAACCCAATAAGCATTGTCACATTTTATTCCTTCTGTCAGAACAATGCAACCTTTTCCTTTTACGGGGCAAGGTTCAACATTCCCAAAACTGACACTTCCACAATCATAGTGTTCAAGATGTTCAAACTTTGTCTTATCACCAGTCATGTGATGAGAACAACCGCTATCAATTATCCAAGTATCATTTTCAGTCTTTTCATCTTCCTCGTCTGACTCATCCTTTATGGCAATATAAACTGTTTCTTCTTCTTCATCACTGTCAGAATCTTTCACAATATAACAAGACTTCTTGCCTTTATCCTTATGGCTTTTGTGGTTATTGAAATCTTTCTTACCTTTGAATTTGTTAGACTTCCTTTCATCCTTGTCTTCCTTGTTTGGACACTTTGTAGTAATGTGACCAACCTCAATGCATGAGAAACAAAACAATGGTATCTTTCCTCTGTATTTTCCTTTTGCAGCTCTTCTTGCAAGCAGTGCTTCAATGATGGCAAGATCTTCATCATTAGCTTCATCATCGCTGTCACTTTCAATTTTCTTTCCTTTAGAGTATATATCCTTCTTACCAAGGTTCAGTTTGGCTTTGAATGCAAACTCAAGATTGCTAGAGCCAAGAGCATAGTTGTCAAAATTGTCCAACTCAAAGGTTGTAAGTCTTCCCACTAATGTATCCAGAGTAATGTCTTTGTTGCACCTCATTTCTTGAATGGCTGAAACTCTAATAGCATAGATAAGAAGTAAAGTTCTAAGTACCTTGCTGATTACTGTAGTATCTTCAATTAGTCCACCTGCTACTCTGATGACACTTACAATCTTCTTGATTCTTTCACTGTACTTTGTGATATCTTCTCCTTCTTTCATTTTCATCAGGTCAACTCTTAGACTTTCTTCTTTAGCTCTCTTTACATTTGCATCACCTGCATGAATGTCCTATAATTTCTTCCACATATCATAGGTTGTAGGGCAGTCCTTGACTTCATCAAACTCTGAGTAGCTGAGTGAAGAAGCTATGTCAATCATCATTATGTTATGAAGTTTATGTTCTATCATCTGTTCCACAGTCATACCCCTGTTGGTGCAACATATTTGGTCTCTAAGAATTGTAAACCAACATCTCCAATAGTAGATAGATGTAGCTTCATCAGTTTCTGCCATGCTAGGAAATGGTCTTTGTTTAGCTTTGGGATTTCCCTCCTGTAAGACATCTATGATCTTTAGCTTAGGCCTTGAAACCTTTCTTGAAAGCACTTGAAGCTCTGATACCAATTGATGGAAATGAGATAAGTAACTGAGAGAAGAGGGGTGAATTAGTTACTCCAAAACAAATCCTTTTCCCTTAGATGTCTAAATACTTTAATACTATTTACTCGGGTGTTCCTTCTGTAACTCAGGTATCAAAGCAATAATTATACTTTAGTGATTAAGCGTAGAAACATAAAACATTTAAAACAAGTAACAAGTACACATATGACACCAAGATTTAACATGGAAACCCAATATGGGAAAAACCACCAATGTAACTAGTTACTATTTTTCACTCTTCTGAAGTGAGCCCTGTTAGGATCCAACCCTGTTAAAGGTTACAATAACACACTATTAGGTGTGATCTTGTTAAAGGATTTAATCACCTTGTGAGGAGTGGCCTTGTTAGAGGTCTTTAACACTTTAATCTGGAAATGCTATCTTGTGAGAGGATTTACAAAAGACTATTAAGTTTACTCTGTTAAGAGATTTTGATCAATGCTACAATTGTTAGAAAGTAACAATAGATTGACCTGTATGTGTAAGAAATTGTATTTGCTGATTCAGATCTCTGCTTGATTGTAACTGGATCCTTGCTGATCAGATATTCTATTTCAGCTTCGAGTGTTATGTACTTAATCAGAATCCCATCTGATTTCGTCTTCACTCTTCATGTCACAGAATTCCACACTTTTGTCTTTTTCTTTAACTTCCATGCCTTTTAATAACAACACTTCATTTAATCCAAACTTGACCTTTCATAAATACATGGTAAGCCTTGTCAAGTCGGCTTGAATAAACTCTAAATGATAAATCATACTACAGTCGGCCTCATATAACCATTTAATTACATAATATAAATCATTGTTAGTCGGTTGCAACTGAATGCCCGACCAAGAATAAAATGCCCGAGTGAACTCGGTCAACACTCAACTTCTTCAATGCCCGACCTCAACTCATTCTATTTACCAACTGTGCTCGGTCTGAATGTAGACATTAGTGTAAAACCACTACATAAGTGTAAATACAAGTGTAACATCAATGACAATACACAATTGAATAATTGTCTTCAACAATAGGATAGTGGTCAGATCCAATTTGGATTTTAGTAGAAAGAGTACAAAAGTACCTATAAATCCAATCATGGGTTAAGAGGGCTCTATCCAGTTTAACTTGGATCAGATCCTTCCCCGTACGTCTATTCAACCACGTATAGTCAATGCCTTCGAGGTCAATATCTAATAAGGCTTCCTCATTGATAAAGTCCACCAAATCAGATCTGCTATCAAGCTGGGAAGTAATACCACCCCTTTTTCCCTCATTTTTAAGAGGAGTATTAAAGTCTCTCATGATCATCTAGCTAGTTTCTTGGTAAAGATTATGGATTTCTTTCAATCTTTGCATATACTTATGTCTACCTCCTATAGTGTTAGGGGCATATATATTGATTAGGTTCCAGCTGAAGTTCTCCTTAAGGAAGGTAATATTGAACACTAAAATGTTCTTTTCACTGAGAATTAGGTTGCACACAACATTTTTATTATTCCAAAAAATCCCAATGCCACCTGAAGTACCATCGAAATCACCTCCTATACTCCCATAATCTTTAAACACGTGCATTTTTTCTAGCTTTTCTTTAGGCATTTTAGTTTCTTGAATAAGTAAGATATCAAGTTTTCTATCTCTAACCATGTTCCTAAGAACATCCTATTTATGGGGGTTGTTAAGCCCTCTTATATTCCAAGAAATAACTATCATATTAAAGACTTGGAGAACATATCTCAGGGATGGTGCGTTGTTTTCCATCCACTATATTTTGTTTTGCTTCCAGCTCTCTTTTTTTCTTATGTGATTCCCTTCCTTTTTTACTTTTAGGAGTGCCCACATCTACCTTGCATTGTCTTCTTTTTTGTACTCCCCCTTGACTTTGGTTTTCTTGGTTTTTAGTTGATTCACTCATATTACTATAGTTCTGGTCACCTTTTTTGCCTGAATTTTTATTGAATTTTTTTTTCCTTTACCTGTGACCATGGAGCTTCCTGGGTTTCTAGGTTTATCTCTAGACTCAAATTTCTCTCCAATATTTCTTCACTCCACAGATCTGCAATAGGGGACAATGAATCATCATCGCTATCTTCATAAGTATTACCATTGTGGTCATGTTCCCTGATAATTCCTTCTTCAGGAAGAGGAATTTCATCTCTTGTAGGGGGCACACATTCTGGCCCCTTCAAATTGGTTTTATTATTAGTAGCTTCTAGCTCCTTCACTTTAGGTTGTTCTTGCTCTTGTCTAGATTCTACTCCAACTTCTTGATTAATACTAGGTTGTTTATCCAAAGTGGTATGGTTTTCAGGTAGCAAGTTTACCTCTGATTCATTACTAATTAAACTCTTTGTTTTGTTCTCCTGTTGACCTAGATCTAGATTCCCTAAAGAATTTTCATTTGGATTGATTTTTTGCTTCCATACTTTTTTTTGTTCCCTTTTATCTTCTTCTTTTTCTTTTGGTTTATTCAGCCGACAATGTTTAGCCCAATGGCCAACTTTTTTACAGGAGAAACATGCAAAGGGAACCGATTCATATTCAATAGTTTGGATGTGCTTACCCAATTTAGAGTTGATAGTGGTGACCTCAGGTAGATCCGTCTTATGGTGTATGTTCACATAGATTCTAGCATAGACCAGTCTAGATCTGGTTGCTATCATCGGGTCTATCGATAGGAGTTCCCCAAATGCACTCGCGAGACCAAAAAATACATCCTCATGTCAATATTCCATTGGGAGGCTAGGTAGTCTCACCCAAACAGGGGGAGTATCAAATATCTCAGTATTCAGATCTAGATTCATAACCCATTTTTGAAGAGCCAAAGATGATTTGCCAAATATCCAGGGTCCTCCACATAGCACTTTTGATAGGTCTTCCATATTTGAAAAGACAAAGGAGAAAAACCCCTTCGGCATTGGTACGATATCCACTTGTCCCTTGAGTTTCCATTTATGATAAGTAAACTCTCTGACAAGCTCAATATTAGGTCTTACCCCCGTAAACTTACCAACCAGAGTAAGAGCCATTGTAGATACATTATGATCCATAAGGGGGTCAGGAATGAAGATACCAAAATAACCCTTACTAGGTTTCGAAATGTTGTTGATACTAGGAAATGCATATTTTCCTGAGGGTTTAATCCCAAATAACGATGACCAGCTACCTTTAGGTAGATTCCTGTTTGAAGCATGATCATTTTTATCAGCCAAAGAGCTCTTACCTTTAGATGAGGTTTCTCCTGGCCCACCATCTCAGAAAGGAGGGTCCTTGACTTCATCTGAATCTTTAGTGGAGCCCTCTTCTGTTGATTCTCCTGCTTTCTATTGGTCTCATGCAGCTGCAGATGCCAGGTTTCCTCTAGCATCGTGTTTCCCGCCATCGCAGGTTTTCAAATTCCCTCCTTCCCGCCCGTTGTCTCTAGCTAGACCGCTCCTTCCATCTTTCGAAATGAGATTAAAATTAAGGTTTCTCGATGTTACCATAAATTCTATGTAACTTTTTAGAAAGATTGAGATTTCTTGTTATTTTTGAGATTCTATTTTGGTTGAACATTTAGTAGTGGATATATTTATTTGTTTCATCAAGTTTCTATTATCACTTTGTAGAGGGATTTTTTCCTGAAAATCAAAGCTCAAAGGAAGTTTTATATTAATTTTGTAAGCAGATATATGAATATATCTCTTAAAAAATGGAATTGTAAATTCTTTTAAATATCAAAGATATATAAATATTTATATAACTCACTTTCATATATTTTCTTAAAGTGTTTATTACAACATTAAATGATATGACTGTTTAGATTTATTGTCTAATAAATTTATGTAAAATAGATAAATTTTATAAATCCAAGTAAGTCCGGGTTGTTGGAAATGAGTTGAGTAACTGAGAGGGGAGGGGTGAATCAGTTACCACAAAAACAAATCCAAGTCCCATAGATGTCTTAATCAAACTTATCATTGTTACTCGGTTAACAAAGATATTATGTTGTTACATGTACACAGATAACACCAAGATTTACCGTGGAAACCCAATTTGGGAAAACCACCAATTGCAACTAGTCACTATTTCTCACTCTTCTGAAGTGAGCCCTATTAGGAGCCAACCCTGTTAAAGGTTACAAAAACACATTGTAACCTGTGTGACCCTGTTAGAGGATTTAATCACCCTAGTGTAAGGAGTGGCCTTGTTAGAGGTCTTCAAACACTTCAATGTAGAAATGCCACCTTGTGAGAGGATTTATGAAAGATTGTTAAGTCTACTCTATAAAGAGATTTGGATCATTGCTACAATTGCTAGAGAGTAACAATGGATTGACCTGATTGAAGAAGCAACTATCTTTGCAGATTCATATCTCTGTTCTGTCTTTAACTGGATCCTTACTGATCAAATATTCTTATGCAACTCGGTCTGGATATTTTTTCCTTAATCAGAATTCCCTCTTATTTCGCCTTCACTCTTCATATCAAAAACTCTACCACTTCTCACACATTCAATCCAAACTTGACCTTGTATATATATGATAAGCCTTGTCAGTCGGCTTGAATAACTTTCCAAATAAACAATAAAACTCAATTCTGTCGGTTGTAATTAACCAATTAAACATAAAGTGTAAACTGTTGTTAGTCGGCTAACGCTAAATGCATAACTCGGTTAACACTGTAATCCTTCAATGCCCGACCTTACTATATTGCCCGAGTGAACTCGGTTAGTACTGAGAATCACTTGGCTAATACTGGAGTCTTCTTCAATGCCTGAGAGAGCTCGACATACACTAAGTGTGTTCGGTTAGGATTAGACATTTGTGTAACATTAATACATTTGTGTATACATCAATGGCAATACACAATTGAATAATTGTCTTCAACGCGGGTAATGATTTGTATTGGTCTGCAAAATCAAAAGTTGCCTTAGCTTTGTTCCTTAAAGTGAAAATATAAGTATTAAAATCTTCTTTCCAACAGTCAATAGCCATGTGTTACGAGGAGAGAACTCCATGATTTGATATTAAGCATTGCACTAATTTCATCTGGTTGCAAGGCATGTAGACGTCAATTTTTTTATAAGTTTTTTTTTTTTTTGTTACATAGATTATACTTTCATTCTAGATCTCATTAATATTCCATATTTTTTATTCTCTATTTTCTTCTGCATTATGAAAGTTAGATGATGCTAATTTTCTCACCAAATTGAATCCAAGTAAGGCCACTTGGACTTTGGCTTCATTATTGGTTTTGTCCTCTACCTTTTTTGCACCAATTTAACTAAAATATTACTTGCACCTCTTGCAACACATCCTACCTTTGATGGGCTAGGATTTTGCATTAATGGTTCATCAAAATTTATTTTAATCCATCCATCTCGGGGTACCATCCATTCTATGTTATTATTCCTATTAACCCGAGAATTCTTATTAATGAAAGAATTTTATAATTATAATTATACAAATATTTAATTAAGTTAGGAGAATATTTTTAAGAAAAAATATACTTTCATTAAAATATTTATAATATATTATAATTAGTAATACTGTTTTATTGAAGCCAGAGTTATAATTAATATAATTATAATAGTATAATTTTAAATAACAATAATTCAAAATGATAATAATTATTTTATTACAATACTATAAAGGCAATTAATCGCCTCTATGTGGCACTTGTTATAATTACATCTATAGGCGTTCTACAATAGCATCATGGTGAATGGGAGGTGAGCATAAAAATAAAAAAGCAATGGCAAGGAGGTGTATACAACCCTATAAGAAAAAACTGAAAATGAATTCCATCATTAAAAAAGTAGAAATTGGATTTGATATGTTTTTTGAAAAGTAGGCCCACCTTGTAAAATAGAAATTGAATTTGAAAAACAATAGGAGGTCTACAATGAGGAAAAATTGTGGCATGAATTTAAATTTAATTAATAAATATTTTATAATTGTCTTGTCAATTGTGGCATGAATTCAAATTTAATTAATAAATGTTTTATAATTGTCTTCTCTAATAGAAACACAAAAAAATTAAAATTTAATTAATAAATATTTTATAATTGTCTTGTCGATAAACTTGTTCATTGCATAGACATTTCCCTACAATGACACAGGTGAGGTTGTATAGGAGGTGAGCACTAGGAAAAAACAAAAAGGGAATCTACCACCCAAAAAAAAAATCGAATTTGATTTATTTATCAAAAAACAAACCCTACCTTATAAAATAAAAATTAAATTTGAATAATTTTTACATAAAATTTTCTACATTTAAATATACTAGTTATATACAATTCAATTTCAAATAACATTTTTATATTTTCCACTAAGATGTGACAGATTCCAAAGTCATGACATTAAGCTCGCGGGAAAATATGTCGATGCAACTTACAATATTCCAGAGCCGCAGACTGTTTTACACAAAAAGCCATATTCCAATTTGAATTTGTGGCAAAGACATGAAAAAGTTGGATTCTTCAGTTCATGACAATCCCCCTAAAAGAAAAGATTGGATTCTTCAATTCACAACAATCCCCCTAAGAAAAAAAGTTGGATTCTTCAAATTATAACAAGCTCCCTACAATGGCAGATTCTTCACCCACTCAGTACGTCATTGCAGAGCATCTCACAAGCAGGAAGCAATGGAAACCGTTGCTTAGCCAAGTAGTAGTATGCAGCTGTATTCCTCTTATAACTTGTATTTCATGGAGTATCTGAGATTGATCTTGACATTGACATTTGGAGTTAAAATTTACACTGTTATGCTTCTTTCTTTAAAGCTGCAAATGGGCTGCTTTTTCAATGGACACATGGGGGATAAGGCATCTACAAGCTGGAAGTGCAGACTCCTGTACTTTCCAGATGCTCTATAAATCACATTCAGAACCTTTGTAGAGACATACAATAACGTTTGGTTTGTATTGCTTGCAGCTATAAGTATACAAGGTCTTATTGGCATTCAAGCAGTAGTCTGTTGTTTTGAGCCCATACTCAATTGGGTAGGAGTAAAATCATTTGTTGACCATGCCCAGGTGAGAATACCGAACTTTTTAAGCCTACACACAGCTGAGCAGAAGCAGTTAAATGTGCAGAGGTAAGATTACTGAGGTTAGGTGAATTGGGTTTTTTGTTATTCAAGAAATCTTCATGAATGCAGATTGTTTAATAATTTTTGTTTTGTAATAATTTCTTACATTTGTTTAAGAAATGGTTTAATAGAAGTTCCATTTAAATCTTATATGCATTCACTACTGGAAAACTGTATTGTTATTCAAATGCATTGGGGAAACTTATCCCTTCAAAACTTGTAGTATAAGGCTCTTTTTAAAAAAACTGGAAACCTGTATTGTTATTCGAATGCATTATGGAAACTCATCACTTTCTGGGAGTGTGTTCTTTATTGTGGTAAGTTGGGGTTTTTATTAGAAATTGGACCCTGACTAAATGCTTCAGTAAGATTTGCTGGAGTATCTGTGAGTGTGCATTCACCTCAATGTAACTTTGAAATGGTGCCTACAAAGGCAAACTGCCATGTATTGTCTCTGTGTTGCCTATTTATGTTCGCTACTTACTATGGAGTTTACATTTGCCCTTTTTTTAAATCACCTAAACATGATCTATTGAGAAAGTCAGAGGAATATGTATAAATATTAATGGCGAAGTGTTTACTGTTTAGGAGTTTGGAGATACTGGATAAACAGTTAGCTTGAGCTTTTGACAGTATGAAAATATGTTTAGATGATTGATTTTGGTTTCAACTGTGTATGCTTTTCTATTGAAGTTTTGGATCACATTCAATGACTCATCACAAAGAAGAAGAGATGATTGATTTTGGTTTCAACTGTGTATGTTTTTCCATTAAAGGTTGGGATCACATTCAATGATTCATCACAAAGAAAAAGAAAGAGAATGATATGTTGAATTACAGGATTGGCTTTAAAAAGAGGATGGATCATTGAGTTCACTGAGTGTGATTGAGTGTGATCTGAAACATTAATTGAAGTACATACACAATTGAAACCTGAAACAATCATATACCCATTGTATAAACATAAAAAAAATATTCTGCTTGAAAATTTGAGAATATTCACACTTTATAAAATTGTTTTGGAAATAAAATGCACTGCTAAGATATAACTATCTTGAAATTGTCATTTGATGTGCAGGATTTTCAAGCAGATGATTCCTTCTGTCACGAGGTGTAATCTTTGATTGCCCAGAGTTATTGTTCTGAATCTTGTGCTCAAGGCTTATGTTTGTAGAATTTTTGTATAAACAAAAGCAATTATTGTCATCAGCTTGAATTAATTGCAGCTATTGTAAGCAACTGTTTGAATAAGCTTGGGATAGGACTTGGGCCTTTCATTGTAAGCTCGGAGCTACTGCTATTGAGCTTTTACCACTCTCAGTGATCTGATTCCTCCAATCAACTATCAAATCAACAGCATTTGCAGTGCAAACTGCAAAGTGGGTTCCTCAGATCCTCCACAACAATCAGGTCTTATTTCTCGCCATATTACTCAGGAAAAAGATCTGATAGCCCCTGAATATTCCCTGTTTGAGTTTCTGTTCTTTGCTTAGGCTTTCTTTGCCCGTAGGGGATTTTAATAAGCTTGCCTTGTATTTAGTCTCATCAGCTCAATCACTACAAGCCACACTACCAAAGAAATCATGTATCCTCAAGGAGGTTACAGGAATCCCTATTCAATATATGGCATAGGAGATAGAAGTCAGACTTCTAGGCAGCCATCCAGGCTCAGTGCCCCCACTTCTCAGACTCAGCCTCAGCCTCAGCCCCAGCCCCAACCTCAGCCTCGGTCTCAGCCTCAGCCTCAGCAGCAGCAACAGATTCCCAAGCCTGAGGCCAAGAAAGAAGAGCCCTCTAAGCCCACTCAACCTGCTAGGATTCCCTCAAAGCCAGAACCCCAAGTGCCCAAGCAAGGTGAGTCCAAGCCAGAGCAACAAAAGGTTACTGCTACAGAGACTAAAAAAGAGTCACCCACACCTGCTCCTGCTCCTCCTCCTCCTGCTACAGCTATAGTCAAATCATCTACTCCTACTCAATCATTGAACTTATCTGTCTCAGAGGACAACAAAAACGAGTTGAGCATAGTTCCTGCAGATCAAGGTAAGGCCATTGTGAAGGGATCAAGCTCTGAACCAGAAAAATCTCTTCAGCAAGGAATCAAGGAAGACATAACCAATCTCAGTCGCAGGCTGGCCGAGCTCCAGGCACAACACAAGCTCCTCAATGGAGACCAGAGGCCAATGCCAGGGCAATCTGATTTGGGTGTTCGAGTAATCACTCTTGCAGGTGAAAACAGGGGAGCCACCATGGATTTGGGCTCTGAATCAAGAAACAATGCAATATATGACAGTCAGAAAGTGGGTCATAAGGATAATACCATGAATGAGAAAGATGCAAATGGCAAAGGAATTCATAGTCCTTCCGTGGCAGGCCCTGTGAATGCTTATGTTAATAGCAATGTGCAGGCTGCTAACAATTCCCTTCTGTACAACAGCACCTGTGCTCACAGAGACCCGGGTGTGCATCTTGGTCTTTCCAACACTCCTTTCCATGCACCTAAAGAGAGTGCGCCTCCAAAGGAAACTCGTGCAAAACTCAAAGCTGTTAAAGACTCCGCTTGAAGCTTTCTGCTGTACCTGGTTATAGGGCCATAGGCCACTCTTAGTATTTCTAATAGTATTCTGTCCTATTTCAGAAATTAAACTAGTCATTGGTTCCCATCTGTTTTCATGGACTCCTTATTTTGTAATAAATTTCCACTGCTCCAAAATAATTTCCTTAATATAATTGCTTTCCTACAGATTATCTTTTGTTTTACCTCATTGATTGAAAGTTGGTGAGTATTTGAACTCCAGAGTGTATATTACTCTCTGCCTGTAAATTCACCTTGAATGTATTAAGAAAAACTACTTCTTGTGGTTCTCCTTTGTAATGTTTATAACTTTTTCGAATCTATTCTTTTTATTATAAATTACTTATTTTCTTTAAGCTTGGTTGGTCCCAAGTTTATTTTCATGTTTTCATTTAATATGGTTTTCTTAATCTTTTATTTTTGCGTTATAATTTATTTATCTTTAAGATTTTAGTTGAATCTAAATTTCATGTATGATTTTCTTTATATAATGTTATTGCATAATAATTTAGTTTCTTTATAAGGATTTAGTTAATCCCAAACTTATTTTCATGTTCTCTCATTTAATGTGTTTCTTTTAATCTACTTTTTTTCATTATAATTTAGTCTTTTTCATTAAGATTTTAGTTGGTCCCAAGTTTATTTCCATGTGGTGCGTGGCATAGTGTGACTCATTCTAAGGTTTGAAAAATCCATACCTTGCATTTCTCTACTAGTTTCTCTACTTATCAATATCTCCTACTTATCAATTTCTCTACTAGTTTTAGAATTTTTTAATTTGATTATCAATTACGTAATGAAAAGGTATAGATGGTTTGATTTTTATTGAAAATGGGTATATAATTTGAATTTAATTTGTTTTCACTTACATTTATTTTTAGAGGTTAGATTTGATTTTTATATTTATGTATTTTTTATTTTGGACCAAATTTATGATTGTGTAAATGATCTGGGTTAGCCATGTCGTTGTAAAGAAAACCTTTAAGTTTTTAGTTTTTTTAATTTCAAATTTAGAATCAACCTAAACATTTTAATTAGCTATTGTGTACCAACTTGAATCATAAAACGCTTTATTATGTACCCTTGGAGTCTTATTTAAGCACACTTAAGGGCCCGTTTGGCAGCAGGAATTGGACCGGAATTGGCATTATCTAATTCTGGATAATGCCAAATTCCATGTTTGGGTCCTTGGAAAAAAATGAAATTGGAATTCCGAAATTCTCATTTTGCCCCCAAAATGGGAATATCATCTTCCACCTAAATAGGTGGAATTGGAATTTC
>MU227473.1:156320-187354 GCA_018584345.1 Thuja plicata | reverse complement strand
GGCATTAATAATCTTTATGTCATTGGTACTCTAATGGTTCCAAAGAGTTCTTTGTATAGTGTAGCTTCTTCTTTATCCACCCACCTTTCCTCTTCCATGGGTCCTCCATCTTATGATATTTTGGTACATTTTTCAATGGTGTTTACCTACCTTTCGCCACTTACACTGGGACACGTCTTATATTCCTATATCTAGTGTTATTGTCACTTCCTTTTTCAACCATACCACTTGCATCGCATCCCACTTGCTTTATCCCTTCTTATGTCCATACCAACCCTATAACAACTTATCCTGGCAATATTGGTATTCCTTCATCCAATATTATTGGTGTTATACCTTCTTTGGGTTATAGTTTTACCTCTACCCCTACTATTACTACATATTTTTCTTGTATCATTCATTATCTCTATACATATAGAGCTACAAAGAAAGTTGATTCCATGTCTGAATTCAAATTGTTATCATACATGCTCTCCCAAAAATAAATAAATTCCTATGTTTTAAATTCTAATTTATGAATTACATAAAATAATGAGGCATGCTACTTTGAGTTCTACTATTGTAAAGGTGATATAAACACTCACTTGCAAGTCTTTAATTTTATATGTATAAATTAAGCTTGTGATGATAATATTTTTGCTAAGTTGTTCCCTAGTAATATCCCATATAATGTAATATACAATAATTCAATAGATTTCCCCTTGGCTCATTTCATTGTATTGAATAGTTAGCAATCACCTAGAAATAAATTTTCCAAATCATTTATGTACAAATGTCAAACTTAAAATTACCATTTCTAACTTGTTTGAGTGTGTTAGAGGTTCTCAAATAAACATATTAATGAATATGTTATACAATTTCAATCAATTTGTGCTAAAATGAACACTAAATCCCTAATGAAAGATTTTGATGCAGCTTTGTCAAAATCCTATTACCTCCCTTATAGGATAGAAAGTATTTGAATAGATGTACTTCTTTTGTTAACCTTTATGCCAATTTTAAGAATGTTGACTTTAAAATATTCACTTTCAATTTCTTGAAGTGTGGGTCTTCCCATATATTTTGAATCTTTGTAAATTTATAAGTGTAACATAAGAAATAGGGATCAATAGTTCGAATAGGTAAACTAATGATCCTATGGGTGTCATTTCCTATATTGTATTAGAAGGAAGATGACTCGCTAGGCTCAAGAGGACTTAAGTGTTTGAGTGGGTGCAATGATCCTTCACCTTAGGTGATAGTTGATTACAAGGATGTGATTAAGTAATACAAATGAATGAGCTAGAAAGGAGGAAAATGCAAGTTTCGAGATGCACAAACTAATAGAAATCAGACAGCTCAATATAGATAACAGAAATGGGGTCCAATGGATGCTTGAACTAACTTGTCAAACTTATTTGAAGAGAATCTAGAGGGACTAGGTTGTCTGGGTCAACCTGTTCCCTACACTTTCAACTATTTTCAGCCGTAGACTATCTGCAAGGTCTTGAATTTCCCAGATCTGATCCAATGCGAGCACCACCTATACTTTCACATATAAAATGAGGAAAATGTTGTGTTGAGAGGGGTTTGCCTCAGTCAAAACCTGGTTGAGGATAAACCTTGAAATTGAAATGAAATTTGCTTGAAAGGAAAACTTGGTGATATAAAATAGAAGATAAATCTAAAATATGAATTGCCTTATACCTTGATGGTGCAATACTTCTTTGGATGTGATCAAAAGTGTTAATGCAATAGCTTTGAATTCATACAAAAACTTAGAAGGTAATCATGAAAAGACAAGCCTTTCAACATGAATGTTGTATTTTTCCACAATGCTTGAGAGAGAGAGAGAGAGAGAGAGAGAGAGAGAGAGAGAGAGAGAGAGAGAGACTTATATGTTTGAATGCTTCTATGTATGTGGATGTATGCTTATGTAAAGGTCTTCTTCCATGATGGTGGACTTCTTTGGATTGTCCTTCAATGAGGGAAAGTCTAACCTTGAGCCATGGATAAGGTTGACTTGAAGAGATGCCTTTAAATGCTTGAGATGAAAATTTGTAAGAGAGAGCTTGAAGTCCAATTGCTTGATATCCAAATGAGGAGAGATAGGTTGTTTATATACCTCTCACAACATTTTAGAGCTCAAAACTCGAAGGAAACTGACAAGATTTTAGATTTTCCTCTTAACCAATGAGATGGGCCCATCGATTTAAATTTCGAAGGAAACTCTAGGGAACATGTCAGCTTGGTTGACCTATTCCCCCTAAAATGTGATGAAATTTGTTTTGTGAGTAGGGAATGCAGAGAAAATGTTGGAGTGACAAATGGTGCAGGGATGGAGTACCAAAAAAATGAAAACAATGAAATGGAAGTTAGGGTTTCATACCCTAAAAAATATCGGTGACTTTGAAAGTCATTTTGCCTTATGCTTCTATTTGTTGAGAATTATTTTGAAGAATAAAGTCCACAAGCTTGTAAAGAAGGCTTTTTATTTTTGGAAATGTTATTTTAATATATGGTTTTTGATAAAGTAAAGACTAATATTGCTTTACTTCGAAAATCATATATTAAGATAAAATTAAAATAAAGATAATAAGTATATCTATTTAAGTGAACTCATACATCACTTACAATTCAATATAATTATTGTTTTTATTTCTTTATTCTAATTGATCAAGATGAAGAGGACCCAAATTTGAGGTGGCATGTTGAGTTAAGAGGAGTTGAGTTTTGATTTTCAAGAGATAAGCTTTTTTCTATTTTTGGCATAATTCATATTTATAAATAATGTTTATCAAGTGTAAATTATAAACACTCGATAATCATTATGTTTTGAATACAAAAATAGAAGAGATATTACATGAGGGAAACAATAATTCAGTTGATATAGTCAAAGAGGGTTTTTCATTTTTTGCATGATTGATGGTTAGATTTGGGGTAGATAGTGGCAGTTATGATCAATTTTTTGGGTTCCACATGGTATATGCATGTTTAAGGGGGCTTTGGAGCTTATTATCATATAAGTTTTTTTTCAGTTCTACCCCTTTTCATGCATGCTTTTTAGTCAGATCTGATATTGACTTCTATTTTTGGCAATTTGAGGCTATTTTGAGTTTAGTTCAGAGTGCAGTTCCAATTCAGTTCCCACCGTTCTTTTTGGGCTTGAATTTCCTATGAGGTCTTTGATTTGTTTTGTTTTAGAGGTCCTCTCTTTTGCAATTGTTTTGCATTCTGCAAATTTTGACATACATTGTATTGGGCAATTATATATTGTAGTTGATTTTTCATGATTATTTCATTATAGAGGCTGAATTCCTTCTCAATTTTTTTGTGTTCTTAGTATTGGTGTGGATTATTTGGTATCTATGCTATGTTATGCCTTCTTTTTTATCAAATTCCTTTAGTATTAAATGCAAAAAGTGATATGCTATAGTACAAGTTTGCGCTTGTGTTCAGGTTTAGTGGTGTGTCAAGTTTGTGAAAATATTATCGTTTTCTTGTTTTAAGCATCATTAAATCAGGGCCTCTCATAAGAATCTTTATTGTGAAGCACACTTGGTTGGGTTGTGATTTCATTATATATTTTCTCGAGTGGGTTATTTATGGGTTGATTAGTTGTGTATTTGTTTCATCTTTCAATGCATCACCATTTAGAGACAGGTTTCAATTTTGGCATATCCTTCTATCCTTTTCCTCATGTTCAAAAGATAGTTTTAGGTGATTCTAAGAGGAACTAACCTTCTTCGTAGATTGATATTCACCAATAGGCATACCCATGGGCCTGAAGATCTTTCCATGTTTCACGGGATTGCTGATTTTTCAAACTTGGCACAGTGGGTGCGATCCTTCGTGACAACAATACCATAGTAAAAGAATGACTCAAGCATCTAGGAGATATGAAAAACTTCCTAAAATTAAACCACACCACCATATGTCTACCATGATACACATGACCATGTTGTACCAAATCTCAAATGTACATGAACATACATGAACCATAACCATAAACTTTGTACCTATAATCAAATCTCACTGAACCAAGATTCCAATTTTCCAGATGTATCAATCATGCCCTCAAACAATAAGATAACATATTTTCCTATTACTAGATCAAATTCAAAATTCTAAAAACACTTGTAAACTTGTATTAAGAAGTAAAAGGTCTAATAATCAACTATAGAATTGTACATGTCTCATAAAAACATACAAATTTTTAAACTATTTTTCCCTCTAATTCATTTAGATGCTCACATAATCAAAACCTCAAATCTAAAGCTCCTACAAGTGCTCAAACAAGTGTAATCCTCTTTCCACTCATCCAAGCGAAAAACCACTTGATCCATAATATAGTTTTTTAAATGCTCTTCATACATAGATTTTAATTACAAATCTAATTATGCATGTGAAAGTTATGGTTAATTGATTTTTCTAGAGTACACATGGCTTCATTATATTAAATTTTGAGCTTTGACTGGAAACAAAAAATGTGGAGACCAAACCCATACCGCTATGTAGTTCTTGAAGAGTGTTTTCTAACAACTATAAAAAAAATTGAACTTTGATATTATGGGTGAATGTTATGCACCACAGAAGAAAGTTGCACCGCTAGGCTACAGTGTAGTCAAGTAAGAATAATCATACGATCCATACAACTAATGTCAATAGGTTGAACTCTAGTTAGTCTTTGATGTGAGTGGTAAGGAGTTGCAACATCTACATAGTATATTAGTGGAAGATTAAAATTCATTCAACTCAATAAAAAAAAATTCAAACTGTATAATCGGAAAATGGAAGCACTTCCACTGTAGACTGGTTTAGCCTTTTGATTAAGTGGTTCAGGGCCATGTCAAGTTCCTTGAATGGGTCTCTAACTTGGATCTGGCTTTTTCCCCTGTTCTACCCTATTTTCCACTTCTTCCAGCCTGTTTCTGACATTTCAAACTGCAAACTAAATTTTTGACCTTAGGATCAAAGTCAACCTTTCTGGGTCAAGGTTGACCTCAACCTTGACCTAGGTTAGAATCGACCTTTTTCTGACCTAAGGTACAAATTCCAGATTTCCAGGGTTTCCGGATGTCGGGCTTTGGAAAGAGTTAATGCCCGCTTCCGAGTCGGTTGTTTCGGTCTTCAGAGCAAAAAATCTTAAATTATATTTAATACAGGTCCTCTTCTAGGGGTATAGGTCTAATTAGAATTTAATTATCCTATGTAGGCCTCTCTAGAAGATTGTGCCCTAGATTCATATATAAGGAAGCTTTCTCCTCTCATTTTCTCTAACCATAAAACAATCTAAGACTTGAAAACCATCATCAAGCATAATCACAAGAGCTCAAGACTTGAAGAGTGAAATCCAAAGGTGAAGAAGCAAGATTTGAAGCAAGCCAAGTAGCCATTGAAGAATTCATCCATTCTCAAGCATTCAAGAACTTCTCAATCACTCAATTCATCAAGAAGATCCATTGGTAGCCATTGAAGGATTCAAGCTCTATGGAGCCCTCTTGTTGAAGATTTCTCCATCCACATTCCTCCAAGCCTCTTCCTATTCCAAGATCCATTCAAGATTGGTGTTGAAGATCTACAAGAAATTGATTTGAGACATCCTACATCCTACTTCCTATATTCTACATCCATTTGGTGCATGCATACTTGTGGATCCACGGATTCGAATTCGCCACAAGGGCTTCTACAAGCAAGGTGAATTTGTTCATTTACTTTGTTTTACTTATGCAATTTCAATTATACTTTGAGGTTAATTCCAAAATCAGGGTTTGACCAAGGCAAACCCCTCCCCCCCAACAAACAAATCCATTTTTCTTGCAGATACATGTTCAGAACAACATATCCGAGTGTAGATTTGGATACCCTTTTTGGCAAACTTTCAGGATCCGAAAATAGATTTCATGTCAGAGACTTTTTAGGTTGATTTTGCCCTAGGTTGGAATTGGAAATTCTAGGTCAATGGTGACATTGACTGAGGGTCAAATTCGGAACTGCGTTAGAACGGAAAAATATTTTTGGGTTTTGTTCGTCTCTGCATTTCTATTCTAGATCCAGTCTCAGATTTTCTAGAAACTGAGTGCAGACCCCCAAAAACAACATTCTTCATATCTGTAACATTTTAAGACTAGTATTTTTCTCCTATTTATTTCAATTAAAGTTTTTAATCTTTCTAGATCTATCATACATTCTTTCCAATAAAACGTAATTTAAGATCTTCCTCTTTACTCTCATTTCCAAAAGATGGATTCATTTATGCATTGATCCTTCCTTTGGGGTTAATCAATTTAGATCCTTCCTTTGTGTATTTAAGGATAAAAGGAACATCTTATTTATCCCTCACATTTCAATAAACATTCTAATTTTAAATGTAACAACATCCATCTTATCTTACATTAGGTTATCATCTCTATTTCTTATCTTACATTTTGGTGAGCTCTATTTTATATGTTACATTTTGGTGAACCCGCGATAGACAACTCTTTCTTTTTTGGTGCTAGATTTACATTTTTATGTTAAATCTTGCATGCATATTAGATTATCTTTCTTTTATGTTCTTGCATTTACATTAAAAAAATTAAAATCAAAATCTTGTGTTTCCTAAATTAGTTCATTTGCATTGCATTGGTGTATGAGCTTTACCACTTCTAGTCCTACTTATAGTATCCCGGTTAGAAGAATCCATAGACTTATGGGTTCCTTTCATCTCGAGTCTTCCTCTCCTTTCCTTAGGATCCCGGATGACAATTTGATCACTCATGATTCCAATCCTTCTATGGAGCATAACTCTTCTCACTCATCTCATGATGAGGATGATGCTTTAAGAGTTCCTCCTAAACAAGTACAAAAACTTTCAATAGAACTTGATAAAATGGGAAATTGTCTTATTCAAGAAAACCATAATCAAGATTCCATCCAAGCTATAGAAGCTCTTAATAAAATCCTTTGTGATAGTGATCAAGGTATTAATCTCTTGTGTGGTATCACTCATATTGTGCATTTGAATGTTAAACCTTTAGCTCAAGAGGCTCAAGATATAGGATTCACTCCTCCTGTCACTAGTGAGGGACCTTCTTCTATTCCTTTACCTAGTATTCCTACTTATACCCCTCCTTTGATGACTACATCTCTCCCAATTTCATCTATTTCTATGAGTGTTCCACCAGTATCTCTACCTACCTCACAACCTTCATATCATAGTGTGCCTTTTACTTATTCCAATCCCCTTCCAACTGTGGTTCCAAGTATTCCACCGGTTGTGTCTTCCATTCCTGCTACTTTCTACACTTTTCCTAGTATTCCTAATATTTCTATGCCACCTATTTCTTCTAATGATTCCACAATTATTAGTTTGGCTCAAACTGTGTCATCTTTACAACAACAACTTTCATCCTTAACCCAATCCAAGTTTAGCATTCCTACATGTGACATGGGTAGTCCTTTATCCTTACACATTATTCATGCTACTGTCCCTCAGCAAGCCAATATGCCTTGTCTTTAGAATTACAATGGTAAAGGCGATCCTGCTACTCATGTTAAAACATTTCAAATTTTTTGTAGTGATTATGCTCATGACCATAGGATTTTAGCTAATTTATTTGCTAGGAATTTTCGTGATAAGGCCTTGCAATGGTATTGTTCTTTACTTCTTTATTCTATTGATTCTTTTCCTAAACTTTCTAATACCTTCATTCAAAAATTTCAAAATAACATTGGTTCGCAAGTGTCCTTAACTGATTTAATGCATTGTAAACAAAATATTAAGGAAAAATTGACTGATTTTATTGGTAGATTTAAGCATTTATATGCTCATATTTCTTATCATGTTCCTGATATTGATATTCATCATATGTTTATTTCAAATTTACAAAATGATATTAGAGATAAGATTCTGCTTACTGAATTGACCTCATTCCAACAACTTTGTGTAGCACTTCATCATTATCAATTACAAGTGAGTCAATTTGAGAGCAACACTCCAATGGCTCATGTTCCAGTTGATAAGAGTGACGTTGCTACTAATCCTAATAAGTTTCAGAAACCTAACAACTATGTCAAGATTAATAAATAGACGAATGCGGTTGTTGATCAAGTTGTTGTTGCATCCAACAATGCCACTTCTGCATCCACTACTTTCCGTATGAATCGTACGTTTACTCCTCTCTCTGAATCTTTACATTCTATTATGAGTAGGTTGTTAAGTGCTAATATGATTACCTTGCCTCCTATTCAACCTCTTCTCCCTACCACAATAGCATCAAAATCCTTTGATTCTAAAGATTTTTGCCAATACCATTGCCAGAATGACCATTGTACTGAAAAATGTTATTCTCTAAAGCATAAAGTTCAAGACTTAATTGATTCTAATGCTCTATTTGATGATAATTTTGATGGTAATTGGAAAAAATTTATTTCTCCTCCTAATCAAAACCTTCAAATCTATACGAATCCTTTACCTACACTTGATACTAATACCATCACTCAACCATCTTCTGTGAATATTGTTTACGATTCAAAGATGGATGATCTTAATCACATTGTTAATCATGTGGAGTGTGTTGTTTCATCTCAACCTACTATTCAAGATCCTTCATCTCCACCTCAACTTCAAGTTCCACATAAACCTCAGAAACAAACTAAGGAGAAATGACCTCGGGAACTTTCAATTACCTTTGATGATTCTGAGACTATTAAGGCTCCCGATGGTCCCCTTTATATTTATGCTAGGATTTCTAAGGTACCTATGCATGGTTGTCTTGTTGATCCCAGATATTTAATAAATGTCATTACTGAGGAATACCTTTTTATGAAAAACCTAGGATGTGATTGTTATGATACATCTGATGCATGGATCCAAACTTGTAATGGTTTTCTCTATCTTGCACTTGGTTCTATTAACTTTCCTATTGAACTTTGTGGTAAAGTTGTAGATACTACCTTCATTGTCATTCCTACTTTTGATCAATTTCAAGTCAAATTTGGTTTTCCTTGGATAACTGCTATGCATGTTATTGCTTCTCCTATTCATAAATGTCTTAAGTTCATTCATAATGGAGATGTGAAAATGATTAATCATAGTTTGTATCAACCTTCTAGGCCTAGAGAATGTGCTACTCTTGATTTATTTTGGCCTTCATTACCTAATTCATGTCCTCCTCGCCCTGACAACCTTTGGCGTTCATATTTTCTTTTGGCCTTCATTACCTAATTCATGTCCTCCTCGCCCTAACAACCTTTTTCGTTCATACCAAGCCTATAAACATCGCAAGATTGTCGAGTTAAGCATGCCTCAGATAGATCTTAACCATGGTCTTTTTCCCACTCCTTCCATACCTCATTTATCCATTACATCTAGCTCTATTACTCAACCTCCCAGTGTCGCTTCTCAGCCTACTGCAAATCCTACCAATCCTCCTATTGAACCCGTGAAGGAACCATTTGTTATTCCACCTAGTTCTCAACATGTGTTAAATAAATAAAAACCTAACAAATATACTAATGAATGTCATAAGAAGTGTAGAGCTAATGCTAGGGCCCATGCTTCTGTTCTTTGAAATTCTTTACCTTCCTCTGACCAACCTATGCCTGATGTGTTGGAAGAAGTTAATGTTCATAATGATGTTAAGATGAATGAGTATGATGATCCTATTCCCATCCTAGATCCTATTTTAATTAATCTTGCTGATCCTATTGATCTTAGTGATGAATATGAGACCATTGATCTTTATACTGATTTACCTCATATGCTTTCAACTCAATTGTAATTACACCTAGTATCGAGCAACACGATTCTCAAGAGGATCCTTGTTTGGAACTGGCTATTATTCCTACTATATTAGATATAGTCCCTCTTGCGAGTTTCCCACCTTCCCTAAATGATATAAACCAAGATGGGGAGAGTAGGCAATGCACCTGGTTGGCTTATCCTTTATGGTAGCCCTTTTGTTGTTTGCATGTTGTACTGTTCTTCTCCCGTAATGTGTTTGCTAAATGTTTGTTAGACTCTTTTATACGACCCTTGTTACTTTGTTGGTGCAAGGTGATAAATGAGTCAAACCTGTTGTATAATTCCTCTATATGTATCTTTATTCTTCTATATGTTGTTTTCATGTTAGGTTGTACTTGTGCTATTGTTCATAAATGTTTTCCTTGTGTAGTCTGCTTGGATCTGCAACATGGTAGCACTAATTCTTTTTGGTCTCCATGTTGTGGTCCAAAAAAACTCTTCTTCATAACTCTTGAGTTTTCTTTCCTCCATTGTGATTGTAGTTCTACTTTCTTTGGGGAATGATGTCAATTCATTTACAATAATATCATATCTATATATATACATGTTATCTTATGATCATACTGACCCCACAGTAGGTAGATCCCTTATGTGTTCTTAGCATGTTTATATGGTATTTCCCTTGATTTTTCTTCATTTGGGGGAATCTTGTAGTGGAAACGTAATCCGTATAGTTGTTTATGTTTCCGTCAAGTCCATTGCTCTTGTTAAAGTGTTAGCAATGACTTTATCATGGGGGCATACACTCTACTCACTTTTTGCACACACGCACTTTCAAAATATTTTCAAAACTTAAATTTTTTTTTCCATTTATGGATTAAAGACTAATCCTTAAAGCATGAATATTTACCTTGTAGGATCTCTTGATCCCTCCAGTTTAAATTTATACAGATCTCTTGACCCCTCCTATTTCAATTTACAATGTTTTGATCCTTTAAGTTTAGAAGGTGTCCTTAAGATCAGATCTCCCTGATGGGTTGACTAGTGATTAGCCACATTCACTAGGCGGTTCAACCCCATCTTTCCAGCTGCACTATTTCCTTGTGTGGTTCACAATGGGACATAAGTTCTCATTGGGCGAGGTAATCACACCCTCTCTATTTTTCTCTTTAACTAGTGATATCTCTCTTATCATGATCTTAGGGTTGATAAAGACTTGAGTCCCTAAGGGCTTAAGGATTCCTTTGTCCCTTTTGATTTCAATAATATTATCTATTCTTTACGATCTCCTTTACCAAGAGTTTGCGTTGAGTCCATAATCTTGCTAAAGTGGGGGCTAAATGTATAGTAAAAAAATGGAAGCTCTTCCATTTTAGACTGGTTTAGCCTTCCGAGTAAGTGGTTTGGGGTCATGTTAAGCACCTTGAATGGGTCTTTGACTTGGATCTATCTTTTTTCCCCCTATTCTGCCCCATTTTCCACTTTTTCCAGCCCATTTCTGACATTTCAAACTGTAAACTAGTTTTTTGACCTCAGGGTCAAAGTTGACCTTTCTGGGTCAAGGTCGACCTCGACCTTGACCTAGGTCAGAATCAACCTTTTTCTGACCTAAGGTCCAAATTCTAGATTCCCAGGGTTTCCTTGTGTCGGGCTTTGGAAAGAGTTAATTCCTGCTTCCGGGTTGGCTGTTTCGGTCTTCGGAGCAACAAATCTTAAATTATATTTAATATAGGTCATCTTCTAGGGGTATATGTCTAATTGAAATTTAATTCTCCTATGTAGGCTTCTCTAGAAGATTGTGCCCTCGATTCATATATAAGGAAGCTTTCTCCTCTAATTTTCTCTAACCATAAAACAATCTAAGATTTGAAAACCATCATCAAGCATAATCACAAGAGCTCAAGACTTGAAGAGTGAAATCCAAAGGTGAAGAAGCAAGATTTGAAGCAAGCCAAGTAGCCATTGAAGAATTCAAACACTTCTCAAGCACTTAATTCATCAAGAAGATCCATTGGTAGCCATTGAAGGATTCAAGCTCTATGGAGCCCTCTTATTGAATATTTCTCTATCCACATTCCTCCAAGCCTCTTCCTATTCCAAGATCCATTCAAGATTGGTGTTGAAGATCTACAATCAATTGATTTGAGACATCCTAAATCCTACTTTCTATATTCTACATCCATTTGGTGCATGCATACTTGTGGATCCACAGATTTGAATCTGCCACAAGGGCTTCTACAAGAAAGGTGAATTTATTCATTTACTTTGTTTTACTTATGCAATTTAAATTATACTTTGAGGTTAATTCCAAAACCAGGGTTTGACCAAGGCAAACCCCTCCCCCCCAACAACCAAATCCATTTTTATTGCAGATACAAGTTCGTAATAGCAGATTGGAGTGCAGATCTGGATACCCTTTTTGGCAAACTTTTGGGATCTAAAAATAGATTTCCTGTCGAAGACTTTTTAGGTCGACTATGCCCTAGGTCAGAATCAAAAATTCTAGGTCAATGGTGACATTGACTTGAGGGTCAAAATCAAAACTATGTCAGAACGGAAAAAGATTTCTAGGTTTTGTTTGTCTCTGCGTTTCTATTCCAGATCTGGCCTCAGATTTTCCAGAAACTGAGTGCAGACCCCCAAAAAAAACATTCTTCAGATCTGTAACATTTCAAGGTTAGTATTTTTCTCCTATTTATTTCAATTAAAGTTCTTAATCTTTCTAGATCTATCAAACATTCTTTCCAATAAAACAAAATTTAAGATCTTCCTCTTTACTCTTATTTCCAAAAGATGGATTCATTTATGCATTGATCCTTCCTTTGCAGATCCTTCGTTTGTGTATTTAAGGATAAAAGAAACATCTTATTTATCCCTCACATTTCAATAAACATTCTAATTTTAAATGTAACAACATCCATCTTATCTTACATTAGGTCATCATCTCTATTTCTTATCTTACATTTTGGTGACCTCTATTTTATATGTTACACAAACTAGTATTTAAAAGCTTGTGGGGGCTAACACTTAGCTCTTGCAATCATGGGTTAAGTCGTACTAGCCCTAACACCCATCAGTTGGCAGATCAAATAATCTATAGGGGTAAAAAAAGGTATACATTATATTTTGTATGATTAATGTTAGTAGGAAACAATTTAGTGAGACTTTGATAGTAGTGGTGGGCAGTGAAAAAATAGAAGTAATATTTTGGTGACATATTTAAAATTTCATTTAAATTTGTTTATACTTTTGTTTTCTTCAAATTATGATTTAAGCTTGTGGAGGCTAGCACTTATCCCCTATGACCAATGATTAAGCCTTACTGACCTCAATATTTGTTGGTCAATAAGTTACCAAGGTACACGTAAGGTTGGCAACCTTGTACATCTGTACTACCTATTATCATAAGGGTATCTAGGTGTTTTTATATAAACCCCTCCTCTCTCATAATTTCTTTTACTTTTCAAATCAAATTTTAATGTCATGATTTTTTTTAATTTAAAACTTTTCGATGATTGCAACTACCATATAGTTGAATGAGGGGACATTTTTTTTCATTTCTAGATCTTTATGTGGAAAAATAAGGGTAAATTTTATATCAATATTTTCTCCTTAGGCCTCCTAGATACAATTAAATAGTCCATTTTATCCCAAGGGCTCAGCTATGAACTAGGGTTTCACAAAATAAAAACCCTTTCTCTAACTATTTTTCAAACTTCCTAAAACCTCGAATCTACATAATTTGAAACCTACAGAAGAATTTCTCATATTGTGGAAATTTTGAACTCTCTCAAATATTGTAGCTTCAAATTTGTATTAGATCTTATAATATAAGGGTTATACCAAAACAATGATTTATTACCTCCTACAATTACAACCATGGCTTTGATAACACATTTAGAAACATAATATAGGTTGATCAAACCATTTCCTACATAAAACTCATGAGAGAAAAATATACATAAAAGCCTACAAAGTGATAGTATGTAAAGATCAAATAAATATCATAGGATATACCCTGGGAAAACCCTTAAGAGAGAAAAGCCATCCTCCAATTTTGTATCTACACTCAATGTATTATTCAATACTTAAAATATTACTATACAATTTTCATTAATAATTCTAAAATACCAAACTCCTCCAATGCATCCTCATGTGTCCAAGCATGTATAAACATACCCCATGCTAAGCTTCATGTGTGTACTCTCTTGAAGAGATCTCAACACAATTACAACTAAGACAAAGCCACTAAACAACCAACCAACCTCAACTACTAAACATGTGTGCACTTCTATAAAATCAAGTTGAACGAATACAACTAGGTGATAAGGTAAAACCATGTGCCTCAAGGCCATGAGTATACAACACTATTGACGTCAACATTTAGTTATTATTACCATCTTTCCAATTGAATATTTTTCTCATGTGTAACTCACACATAAAATATCTAACCAATGTTATATACGACACTACAATTGAGACCAAATAAATATTTAATGTGACTAAACACACCTCTTAACGATGTATGATGAATAAATATTTATGTACATATTCAAATGATTCATTCTTGTTCAAGGTGTACAAAATTTGATTCATGACAATTACCTTATATTTTTATAGTAATTTCATAGTATTATAAGATCTCTATATGTAACTGACCCCAAAAAAGCCAAAAGTTAAACTAATTTCCTACTTTTTTTGATTATTTTTTCCAAATTCAAATATCATGTGACTATTACTTTCTTTAAATAAACTTTTTGAATTGATAAAAATCAATTATGACTTTTCCTAAGATATGATTTCCATATATCTTACTATTTCAAATTTATAAGATAATATAATTTACTAAAAAAAATGCAATTAATCTAAGATCTAGCAAAAATAAGAAAATATGATATAATATCTAAAGCTAAAAAATATGAAATTCTAAACAAACCAAGAAGAATTAATGAATTTAATGCTTCAAGTGAAAGATAATTTTCTAATTTCTAAAACTATAATAACTTCCCAAAACTAAAGAGCCCACGAAATAAATGCTTGGCCTTAGTGTAGGCTTGTATGCTTAGGAATCAAAATTTGTCTATCTTTCACTATATTAGTTTTAACCTTCACTTAGTGGTAGAAGATAATAGGAATATTGAGGGAAAGTAAAAAGTATATGCAAAAAGTATATAAGCTTACAAAATAAAATGTAAAAGGCTCTTGAAGTTGTGTGAAAATATTTGATGTTTATGAGGGCTACAATGCAAAAGATTGATCCTCTAAAGCTAATTCACCAGGCAATTGAAAGTTCTTAGTAAGGATGGAAATAATACAAGAAGATAAGAAATTTCCTCTAAAACTAATGGGAAGAGAGGTATGTATAGTAGGAAAAATGACACGAATGGTGAGGTTGATTAGGGGATCATAAAGAGTTGATTGGGATATCACAAAATATTGATCAAGGGATCATAGAAAATTTATTCTAGGAGATTATAGAATGTTGACAAAGAGTCAAGGGAAGAGTAGAATTAGTCAAGGGGGTAGTGGTTGAGTTAGGACTTGAGATAATTTTCAATTAGAAGTGAAAATGAAATAAAATTTGTCAAAATTGAATGTAATCAGACATGTCAAAAGACGAAAGCATTACCCCTTTCAAAAACAAGGTTGCTTGTTTTACCAAGTAGGTTGGCTAGGTGATCCTACAACTTAAGGGTATGTTTCCTAAGAAATCGTAGGATATCTTAGATGACCCTCTAGTTGAGGATCTACAAAAGGAATTTGAATATGTGTGATGACTTAGAAATCAAGTTGATGCTTGAACAAGATGGTCACATGGCTATATAGGTTAGGGAACGTATTATAAACATGAAATTGGTGAGAGAAAGTGTAATTCAAGCCTTCATAGGTTATGGGTTGGATTGATAGACCATCATAAGATTTGCATGTAACCCAATGCAACTTTGAGCACTTACAAGTAAACCAAAATATATGGAAAAACTAAACCTTGGATATATCTTCTTAAATTTTCTATAATATATTAATTTAGACCTAACAAAATGACACATCAATTAACTTAAATCCAACCTAGAAATAAACAAGGATTGTTGATTTGTGAAAAGAAAATAATAATTTAGAAAAGGGGAGATAAAAGAGATAGTGTAGTTATATCCTTATGATGCTTTAACTATTACAATGTGTTGGCTATTGAGTGAGCATTAGATTTGAGTTGTAATGAAGTGGAGATGACCACTATTGAGTGAATATAGAGGCTTTGTCTTTATAAAAGTATCACAGCTATAATTCTAATAACTATTGTAATGACATCCTTTATCTTTGTAACATCATTTGCACTTATATAGATGTGGAGAATACATGTCTTTATTTGATATCCAATTAAGAATAAAGTGGTATTGGGGAAAACCTTTGGATGCTTGTTATATTAGAGTTAATGTTGCAAAGCTTTTTCACACCTCATTATTACTTTTCATCATCATCATCATCATCATCATCATATATATATATATGCAAGGTAGGAGAATCCCTAAAGGAGATGTCCAAGCCCCCAGCTAAACAACCACACAATGAAATCACAACAGGAAACCAAGATCTGAAAGAAAATCTAAATCTTATTCATAAAACAACTGATTACATACAATGTGTCGGGCTGTAAGGCCTTCCTGGTTACGACCGATTACAAAGTAAATAACAGTTTCTGCAAGATCCCTCAAGATCCAACTTAACCCTAACCCTAGCTAGTTAGATCTGTAACAACAGGTCACAACAATCTAATAGAAACCTTCAGGAAGATTTGAACTTGTGCACATAGGCCTCCAAGTAACCTCCTTGTTCCTAAGCCTCAACCCTAGCTCTGCTCACAAATTAGCAACTCTAGATTCCCAACTTGAATCTCTGCTACTCCATGCTTGCAATTTACTACTCCAAACCCCCTTAAATACTAGCACGGCCACAAGTCGGCTTGTTGCAAATAAACCATTACATTAATTACATATTCAATCCACAAGTCGGCCTGCAAACATAGATTAAATGCACATAGGATAAAGATCCAAGACTCAAATAGGTCCACACACATAGCCATGATCGATCCATGTCACGGTCACATGCTACACAAATTAAATGCATCAAGTCGGCCTCCCAGATTCGCCAAGACACAAGTCAACAAGCCACACTGCCAAGTGCCAGGCAACAAACTACCAAGCACCAGAAGTTGCCGAGCCCCTCGACCAACACATGCTGAGAAACACTGAAGCCAAGCCATTCATTGACCGAGCTCTTCGGCCAACACAGCACCAAACAATGACCAAGCATCCATCCTTCTTCGACCAAGTACTCCAACACCAAACACTAAGGCAAATCACACCAATATGCCCAACTACCCCAGGATGCTCCTGCATACACACACACACACACACACACACACACACACACACACACACACACGTGTGTGTGTGTGTGTGTGTGCGTGCGTGTGCATGTGTGTATGTGTATGTGTATATGTACATGTGTGTGTGTGTGTGTGTGTGTGTGTGTGTTCAAACAATTTATTTTGATGAATAGTCCTTTCCATTAAAGTATAATTAAAAGCACATTTACAAAAAAAAGATGGGGGATACAAGATCACCCCCTGAGAGTTCACACGTGACTAAGCCTGGAAAGAAGCATCAACAACAACTATTCATCAAAAATAACACGGGCAAAGCCCAGGAAGAAACCCACCCTAAGCGGCCAAAGTAGTGCTAACTGAGGGAGGATATGGATCATCCTTGTACCCCATACGTCAGTGGGGTCAGGAAGGACCATCCTTCTTCAGCTTTATCTTCTTCTTTTTCATCCTTTCTGGTGGGAGAAATTGCAAGAGCCAGTCACAGGAACCACTTGGAAGAGGGCCGGGAAGAGTCTCCACCAGTGTTCGACTAGCCAGAGCTACCAAGGGTGGCGGGAGCAGGGCTAGTAGAAGGCCAAGTTGAGGCAGAACCACCACGGGGTGGGAAAACTGAGCGAAAACATGATTGATTAATGTTCCTAGATCCCAATTTATGTAATTTGAAATAAAAAGTAACAAATAATAGCAAAATTTTAAATTTCATTAGTTGAAACTAAATAAAATGTGAATTTAGAAATATATAGAGATAAATTGATTAACAATTATATCTGAAACAATTTTTTTTTAAAAATCAATACTTAAATATTCCAAATTGAAAATAAATAAAATAATATATAAATTAAAATCCTCATTTCAGTACCCTATCAACTTTTACACAAACAATATAAATCAAAGGCTAAATTAACAGACCTAAAAGGAACAGTACAAAAAAATGCACTTTCTCGTCTATACATAGGAAAGAGTTTTACATCAAATAAATATTCAAGGACCCGGACACAGGATTTGTAATCTTCCATGCGAAGTGCAAGTTTATATGGCAGCGATCACGAGGACAAATTACTGAAGCTCCAAGGTTCGATACTCCTAGACGACAAGGATACGTCCAGGGTTCGATTCTCCTAGACGACAAGGATGAACACCCTGAATGTTCTTCATCAAGAAGAATATGTACTGATTGACAAGGATGAACTCCCTCTATGTTCAAACTTTCACACAGTCGTCCTCCATGCAACATCAGCCGTTCACTATCTTGGTGGTAGCTTTAAAAGATTATTGAGATTTAGACCTGATAAGAACAGCCTGTGGAATTTGTCTGTTGGGCCAAAGATTATGCTGTATTTTTTTTTACTGTTTTCCACAAAAGTCATATTCGAGGAGAAAAAAAAAGATTTGGAATCCTATTCTCGACAGCATCAGGTAATTTTTTTCAAGCGCGGTAGGAAGATATAACATAGTTTAACATACGATGGATTCTTCACTACGTTGGCACGGCAATTCACAGCATATTATGAGTAGGTAGCATAGCAAACCCCTGATAAGTATTCCTCTGCAGCTATATTCCAAACTTGGGGATCATGGAATCTGTAATTGGGTTTGAAAATAACATTTGGGGTTTCATTTGCATTCACATTGTGCCTCATTCTGTAAAGCAATAAAAAATATATTATGAGAAGAAGCATTGTAAATCCCTGCTAAGTATACTTGTGCAGCTATATTCCAAACTTGGAGATC
The DNA here is from genome assembly GCA_018584345.1 of Thuja plicata. Classification (NCBI taxonomy): domain Eukaryota; kingdom Viridiplantae; phylum Streptophyta; class Pinopsida; order Cupressales; family Cupressaceae; genus Thuja; species Thuja plicata. Next base: position 168,533 of record MU227473.1, on the reverse strand, counting down.
ATGGGATCTATAATTGGGTTTGAAACTAACATTTAGGGTTTCATATATTTCCATATTATGCCTCATTCTGTAAAGCAATGAAAGCATGCTTTTCTTGTCGGAGAAAGGGAATAAAGCATCTAGAAGCTGCATTCATAGTTCTACAATAGTCTCGACTCTCCATATGCTCTATAAATCTCATTGTTGAAGCTTATGCATAAATGTCATCAAGTATGCATTGAATTCCTTGAAGTTGTGTGCACACAAGTTAAGCATTGAACAGCAAATTGGCTACGGTGAAGCGACTGCGAACGCAGAGGTGAGACTACTGGGTTTCTTATCTTTTGTAAGGTTGTGGTGATTTCCCCTGCAATAGTGTTTTTATCATTTATAAGGTAGGAAGAATTCTTCTCCAGTTAGCCATTGGGTTTCAGGGTATGATGTTATAAGTAAATATGACCTGTTAAAGCAGGGTTGGGTGGTTTCTTTTGCAATTTTAGACTTCGAATAAAGGATTACTCTAATTTGTTTTGCAACTGAGTATTGACATTTAAGTGAAGGTTTGTGTGATCCCTTTCTTCTTAGGTATGGGGTTTTAATCTTGACTAGGGTTGAACAATTTTCCCTGCAACTAGAGCTTTCAAATTTAAGCTTTTACTTGAAATCTTTGACTTTAAATGAAGGGCTAAGTGATGCCTCATGTGCTTATGTATTGGGCTTTCACTTTTGGCAGGCTTGGAGAGTTGTTTCAGCAGCTTAAAAATCAAAGTTTATTCTCTTTGAGGTGATAATTCTTCTACTTAGGTGTGGCTGCTGTATATCCTGTAGTTTGCTCCACAACCACCTTAGCAAGTTAAATAATTTTCAACATAGTGTATTGATGAGCCCAAACAAACCTGGACTATTGTTTTAGTCATATACTTCAGAAGCATTAAAATTTAAGGAGGCTTTCCCTTGACAAAACTGCAAACGGTAATTGTAGAATTAGGAAAGCATGTATCCCCAAGGTGGCGTAAGGAATCCCTATTCAATTTATGGGATTGGGGATAGAAGCCAGACTGGTAGGCAACCATCTCGGACTAGTATTCCCATATCTCAGATTGAGCCTCAACCTCAACCTCAAAGTCAGCAGCAGCAAATTCCCAAGCCTGAGCCTCAACCTCAGCCTCAAAGTCAGCAGCAGCAAGTTCCCAAGCCTGAGGCCAGGAAGGAAGAACCTCCAAAACCCAGTCAGCCTGCTAGACAACTCTCAAAACCTGAACCCCAAGTGCCCAAGCAAGCTGAGCCCAAGCAATATCAGCAAAAGGATACTGCTACAGAGCCTAAAAGAGAGTCACCCATACCTCCTCCTCCTCCTCCTAGAGCCACTCTGAAACAGCCCCCTCCTCCTCCTCAGCCAGTGAACTTGTCTTCCTCTGAGAGCAACAAAAAGGAGCAGTTGAGCATAGTTCCTGCAGATCAAGATAAGGCCATTGTGAAGGGATTGAACCCTGAACCAGATAAATCTGTTCAACAAGGCATAAGGGAAGACATAACCAGTCTCACTCGCAGGCTGGCAGAGCTCCATGCACAGCATAAGCTCCTCAATGCAGACCAGAAGCAGAAAGGGCAAGCTGAGATGGGTGTTGGTGTGATCACTCTGGCAGGAGAAAACAGGGGAGCCATCATGGATTTAGGGCCTGATTCCAGAAGAATTGATAACTTTAGCTTTCAAGGGAAAGGACAGAAGGTGGGTCAGGATGAAAAGAACGAGGAGGAGAGGGATGCAAAAGGCAAAGGAAGTCGTCACTCTTCCAAGACAAGCCCTATGAATGCTTATGTTAATAGCAATGTACAGGCTGCTAACAATTCCATTCTGTATAACAGCACTTGTCCTCACAGAGACCCTGGGGTTCGTTTGGCTCTTTCCAGCAATCCTGTCCATGCTAAAGAAATTACATCAAAGGAATCTCGTCCAAAAGCTACCAAGAATCCTGCTGCATGAAGAAGTTCATTTTGATGATAAAACCCAGAATCAACTTATTAATGTATGCCCAGAACCAACTAATATTGTATGCAAGATTAGTCTAGAATGGTTATTAATAAAGTGAAATTATTTATAGTAGTGTTGTGGAGTGTGAAGGGACATCATATTAGTGAAAATCAATCCACATATCGTCTCTGATATTGTTGCATTGTTGCCACTCTGTGAGATCATGAAAGTAGAATTTCCTCAGAAATAAAATTTGCACCGATGTGATCATTGTTAATATTTTGCATTCAAACTTCTTACATTCTATTCTAAAGTCTATGTTGATGTTAATGTATTGAATTTGCTCATGCAAAATTTATGAATTTCCTAGTCTCTGATATTGTTGCATTGTTGCCTCTCTGTGAGGTCATGTGAAGCAGAATTTCCTCAGAAATAAAATTTGCACCGATGTGATCATTGTTAATATTTTGCATTCAAACTTCTTACATTCTATTCTGAACTCTAAGTTGATGTTAATGTATTGAATTTGTTCATGCAAAATTTACTAGTACTATTGTAATGAGTTTTTGTTAAGTAGTGATTAAAAAAAATTATTTCTAATATTCTATCAATTAAAATTTATTATTTTAATATTTTATTATAAAATTAATAATTTGAATGATATTAATATATATTTGTTATATTTATAAATTAACAGAATTAATTTACCATTATTTCATTAGCTAAAAAAAAAAGATTCTTATACACAGATTTCAAAGAAATAATTAAGTCCAACTTTTTTTTTTCAGATTCATGAAAATATACTGTTTTTTTTGCAAATTTTTGTGGTTTTCCACCACAAAATATGCAGATCATGAAAGAACAAATGTTGAAAATTTCATGAAAACCTGTTGTGTAAAAATATTCCATCAAGCAAACGAATGTCTACATTTTTTGGCTTGAAGATTTGGACATTTGTCCTTCTTCGATTTATAGTGGAAAAGACATTCTATGTATATGGAAAAAATCTATTTTAGTAAAACAAAAATCATAGTTGGATATCGATGCCTCTTTATTTTTCTCAAATTAATTTTTTAGACTAAGTTGTATTTTTATTTTTAACAATTACATATTCTAAAATATTTATTATATTAAAATTATAATTTATATATAATATAAATAATTATTATGATATAAAATATATAATATTTTTTTTTGATGAATAAGGGGCCGAAGCCGAAGTTTTTATATTAATAATAATAAAAAGTAGATAAGATATGCCTGCATCTACAACTAAACCAGCCTGCTACTGCTGAAAGATAACCAAAATGGAGTTACTAACTGCTCCTAGCCACCAAATACAAGGTCTAAATGTTAGAGGGCCAGAATGGAGCGTTTAATCACTCTCACTCCTTAGAAAAAGTGTTATTACGCTTTGGAAATAAAGAACAAGCTTCAAAAATCTGAGCTAAATTTATACAAAATGGCCCAGAGTGAACTTATCTCTGTGGATTAGTCCGAAGAGGAGAAGGTGCTTCCATCGTTGTCCTCAGCCAAGGCCACACTTTTTGAGACGTGGCTTTCCTCTGACTCTTGTTCATTTTCAATGTCATCCTCCTCTTCATCCACATCCTCCTTAGCCTCTGCATCCCCTGCTTCTTCGTCATCTTCTGCTTCCTCTTCCTCCTCAGCTTCTTCCTCTTCCTCTTCCTCCTCCTTCCCAATATCATCCTCATTTTCTGATGAGTCATTGCTTCCAAATCCACCTAATTTTTCATCGTATCTGTACTGGTAGACCCAGCCCAGATCCTCATCTAGGTCATCTCCAAAGGGTTCATCCAAGTCATCCTTCATGCCCAAAAATTTAGATAGAAAGGATATTCCTTGTTGCATCATACTTCTTCTGATAATGTGATCTTCCTATTCCCACCCTCACAAGATGAAGAACCTTCTGGTTGGGCCGCCATATATGTTTCTCCTTTGACTGCTACCAAGTCTTGGGAATGGGTCTCCCGCTGTCATCACTATTGCTTGTTCGCATGGAAGTGAAATAGTAAGGTCTGCATTGATGTTAATGATGGCTTCATGTAGTCCCACTAGGTAGTCATCTTCGAACAACCTGTGGCACATTTCCTTTGTCTTATCTTGCGTACCCCTGCTACCAGGATGCTACCTAAGAAGCCTGTGCAGATTTTTGAATTAACTATATGACAATGGTTGGTGGATAAGAAATTGAAGCTTAGAACCTTCCTCACTGCGTGTAGAACCAGTCGATGCTTATACTTAGAGATTTCTTGAAGCCTTTGCTCGTTGATTGGAGTGTCGAAAGCCATCTAATCCTGGTTAGAGTTCAACTTGATTGGAGTATCCATATTGATTAATCCTGCTTGACGGCTGCTCTTGGAACCGATACCAACACAAAGCCCAGACAACTACAAGGAAATTGTGTAAAAGGAAAAATGAGCCATCTATTCTTCCACCACACTTTAACGAAGCTCAATTTGATAAAGCTGGCAATTTGTGACTGACATGCAACTTGCAAGTAGACCTTGGATTGCTTTGTCTAGCAACTGGCGTGCCTTAGTAGTTGGTACTACTTGGATCACATCATTGCAGTCATACCAACAAGTCTCGGGCCCAAAAGATGCCAAGTCTAAATATGTTCGTTACTAAATTTAGCCAACATATATGCTTTCTTCTTAATATGACTTGCTAAATTAGGGACGAGGAGATATGTATTTCCCATCATCGTCAATGTACATTCTCTTAGTCACATGAGTGATTTGACTCTAATCTATCTGAATTCTTCTTGTGCCAGGTGAAGAATGGCGGTGTCGTATCCTTGATATCAACCCCAATGACACTTTCCTAGTTGAAATCGTAGAGCCCACTTTATTTGATTCTCCCGCCAATGCATCATTTTGAATTAAAAAAAGTCACTTACTTGAAATTTATGATCTGCACCTGTGATTAGGATGACCCTATGGTTAAGACTACTTTGGAGAGGTGCATGTATATTTAAAATTTATTCCTGTTGCTCCTTGCTTCACCAGATCATCTGCCATATAATTCCCTTCTCTATAAATGTGATTGACCATTATCTGTTCAAATTTGTCTATCATTTTAAAAATTACCTCCAACATAGATTGGAGTCTCCAATTTGGTGTGACTTTTGTTCTAACCGCATTCACTGCAATCATGGAATCACCTTCTATCTCTAGCTTTCCCAATCCCATTTCCAAGGCCAGGGAAAGACCAATAAGTAGGGCTTTAAATTCTATCATATGGTTGGTGTCAATTTCCAAAGGTTTTGCAATCCTTGCTAAAAATGCACCTTGACAAACATGAATTATGCAGCTTGCCCCTGACGGCCCTGGGTTTCCCTTGGAGGCCCCATCAAAATTCAGTTTAAACCATCCAATGGACGGAGGGGACTAGAGAAAATTCGCCCTATCTTTCACATTATCTTTAACTCCTATACCTAACACTTGGGGGGCATTTAGGCCAAACTAACTCTTCAACATTTTATCATCCCAACTAGTGTAATACTTGTGATGAGCACTTTGAGCCTATATGCATGAATTTATTGTTTCTACTATGGATACCTCCATTTTGTTGAGGAGCGAGACTATATCCATTTTTTTTTGTCTTGGAATACTCTCATATTTATTTATTTCCATAGTTCGCATACCATAATTAAGGGTGAGATGATCCACAAATTTCCACATAAGCTCTCCTTAAACAATGCAAGTCATGATTTAAAAAGAGATAAGATGTTGTTTGGCAATGGTGATATCCAACCTAATTTTGCACATAACCATTGCCAACATGCTAATGCAAATGGACATGTCAGTAGAAGGTGGTTTACATCTTCCCCACTGTTTTCACAAAGGAAGCAGATAAAGGGGCCTTGGAAGCCAAGCCTTTTGAACCAATCTGCAGTTAGAATTCTACCCTGTAATGCAACCCAAGAGAATAGACCCGCCTTTGGTAGACATACCTTATTCTAGCACAAATGGGTTGGCAATTGTGTTTTAATCTGGTTTTGTTGCCCTGAGGCTATTTTGTATCCTTCCTTAACATTGTATTCTCCTGATTTAGCTCCATTCCATACTATTTCATCCTTGCCCTATTTTAGTAAGAAGAATATGACCTTTAATATTGCTCTGAGTTTCTCAATGTCCTCCTGGCCCAAGGTTGTCTTCAAACTGCTTCCACTGCCAAGATCCTTCTTGAATATTCTCTGAAGAAGGAACAATGTAATCTTTGACAAAGATCCCCCACTTCTCTGAACAAATGTTGATTCTTTCAGACTCCATTAGTTTGCTTATGCTCGGATACCCACCCCAGGAATCTTCCCAAAAGAGAGCTCGACTACCATCCTTAATATTCTAGGTGAGCTGCTCCTCAATTATGCTACTGGATTTGGATATAAAGTTCCAAATCCTAAATCCCTTAGGAATTCCCTCACTCTTAATCCCTCCTCTTCATTGAGATTGGAAAAATATTTACCCCTAATAATCCTGAGCCATTTGAGTTTTTGCTCCTTGTGGATTTTCCAAAATATTTTTGCACCTAATGCTTGATTCTGATGAAGCTGGTTCTTGATGTCAGTCCCTCCAGATCCCATTGGTTTGAATATTTTATCCCAAGCAACTAAAGAAAATTTCCTTTTAGTGTTCGTTCCTTGCCAAAGAAATTTCCTCAGTTTCTTCACAATTTCCATGTAACATCCAGTTGGTAATGAGAAGCAAGACATGAGATAGATTGGGATTGTTGCCAGAGAAGCTTTTATCATGATGATTCTTCCTGCCCAAGAGAGCCACTTGCATTTCCAAGACTCCCTCCTCCTATTAAGTTTTTCTCCGATAGGTTTCCAAGCTGTCGTGGATCTCATTGATTTGTCAATTGGGATTCCTAAGTAAGTATAGGGGTGTTTTCCTTCCTTGAAACTGAGAGTATTCAAAATTTGTTGCTGAGTTTTTTTTTCTTCACGTGGAAAAATAAAACCTGTGATTTCTCTTTATTGGCTTCTTGGCAAGAGGCTAAGGCATATTTAGACAATAACTTTTTCAATTGGATAGCCTCCCCTTTAGTGTCTTTCCCAAATAGCATTGTGTCATCAGAAAATTGTTGGTGTGTGACTGAAATAACTGAAGAGGTTATTTTCACTCGTCTAAGAATGCCTTGACTGAGCCTTCTCCCTAAGGCTTCAACGATAATGATGAATAAAAAAGGGGATAATGGATCCCCTTGCCTAATTCCTCTGGGGCTTTCAAAGTATCCATGGGGTGAGCCATTGACGAGGATTGCAAACTTAGGTGTCGAGATGCAGTAAAAAATTAATTTTATCCAAGCCTTAGATAAGCCAAAATTTTCCATACATTTGGAAAGGAATCTCTAGTCCACCTTGTCATATGCTTTCTTGATGTCCATTTTTATGACCATACTTGGTTTTTTGTTTTTCTGAATGGTGTGGATGGCTTCCTAAGCAATGATTACACCATCCAGAATTGATCTTCCTAGAACGAAGCCAGTTTGTTCTTCCCCAATAATTATCCCCAAGAGCTTTTTAAATATGTTAGCAAGAGCTTTGGATAGTAACTTATAGGTAGTGTTACAAAGTGAAATTGGTCTAAATTCATCCAAGAAGGTGGCTTTTCCCTTTTTTGGGACAAGAACTATGAATGTATTGTTGATTTCAGTGAGGAAACTTCTTGAAGATCTAGCTGCTTCTAGTGCATCAGTCAACTATTTTCCCAGAGAAGGCCAACAATGTCGAAAGAAACTTGGGGGGAACCCATCCAGGCTCGAAGCTTTCTCAAGGGGCATTTGACCAAGGGTCTTGTATATCTCTTCCTCTGAGAATTTGGCCATAAGCATTTGGTTATCTTCCTGAGAGATTAGTCTAGGAATGTCCTCCAACAATTCCCTCTGAGCTTGGAGATGAGAACCCTCAAGATTATTGAGCAGCTTAGAATAATAGTTAACTATTTATGTTTGGATATCCTTTTGATCTTCTAGTGTATGACCACTGACATTGACAATTTTATGTATCCTATTAGTACTCCTACTCTTCTTGGTACTGTTGTGAAAGAACTTAGTATTCTTATCCCCTTCCTCTAGCCATGTCTCCCTGGACTTTTGCCTCCAGAATATCTCCTATTTGGCTAAAATTTCTTCATAGTCTTGGAGAAGTTCTTTTTCTTTGTTGAATAGTTTCTAAGGCATCCCCTTTTGAATGACTATCTCATTTAATTCTTTGAGTTTTTCTCAATGTCATTTTTTGATGAGAAAATGTTTCTGAAATGGTTTCTATTCCATTTCTATGAGATTATGTTTAATGTGTTTGAGCTTTGTGACAAAGCAAAACATTTTTGAGCCTTTTGGACTACTTTCATTCCACTATTGGTCAATTAGTTTGGAAAAATCCTTGTCTTTCAACCACATATTCTTAATTTTGATGGGGTAGAGTAGGGGTTTGTCTTCCCCAAGAATGTCAAGCATTATAGGATAATGGTTTGATCCTGAAGTAGGAGAGATTGGTGCTTTAAGGTTGAAGGGGAAGGATGATAAATCTTCTTTGAAGAAGAACCAGTCTAATTTCTCTGCTATGTTACTGAATCCCATTCGCCTATTAGTCCAGGTGTAAGTCCCATTCTCCAATTCAATTTCAAATAGATTTTCTCTATCGACCCAGTTCTTAAATTCCAATTGGAATTGTGATTCATTCTGAGAGCCCCCGCATTTTTCTGAGAGATGTGCAATGGTATTGAAGTCTCCTCCTAAAATGATGTTTCTGTCTGACCATTCCCCAAGACAACAACTAATCTCAGCCCAAACTTCTAGTTTTGTCTTGGTGAGGGTTTGTCCATAAACATTTATGATGGACAAACATAAGTTAGAGCCTAAGCCGCTGATATCTCCTCCCATCAATTTAGTCTTTCCTATCAACTTTGAGAAAACTACATTTCTTGGGTTCTAAATTATGACAATCCCGCTAGAGGAGCCCACTGCCTCTACAAATTCCACTGACTAGCAACCTAATTCCTTTTTGAACCTAGTCATCTGCTCTGTATTCATTTTTATTTCTTGTAACAGTATTACGTCTGCCTTAAGTGAGAAGATGAAACATTTGACTAAATGTTGCTTGTTAGGGATATTTAGACCCCTAACATTCTAGGATATTATCTTCATTGTTACTTGGGAAGGAACTTCCCCTTCCTAAATGGCATATATGCTATGATCTTCCTTTGATCTAAATCTTCCTCATCTTTTATTTTGAGTTCTGACAAATTGATTTCCTACCTTTCCCTTGCTTCCTCTTATCCCTACAATTGGGAGATCATTTGCTTGAGGTGGATCTCTGAATACCTATAGAGATGTTGGACTCTTGGAGAGGAATGAAAGTCAAGGGATTTTTGGATATGCTCCTATCCTTGGAGTTAGTTGAATACATGTCTAAATCCCCTAGATCAAAAAACATCAAACCTCATAGTTCCTCCAATCTTTCTTCATCCTCCAGATAGTCTGAGTCTAGTAATATTTCAACAAATGTTAAGGGAGGTGATCCTTTAATGACATCCTCGTTTGTGGTTCTGTCATTCTCTGATAAGCCAAATAGTTCATAAACTGTCTGCAACCTGGAAGAAATAGGTGATCCCTATACATTTTCCTTGACATAAACCATATGGGAGTTCTCCTTACCTGTCTCTTTTTTCTTCTTTCCCCTAGGAACTACCTTGAGAGGGGCAATATCACCTTTGATTCTTTCTATTGGTGAAAGTTTGTTAGCATTTCCCGCATTCTTCATGTCTTTGTATCTTTGGTTGGAGAAGCTTTTTTGAGAGGCCATCTATGATTTTCCATCCAGTTCTTTTTCTAATAGTCTAGAGGATTTCCTGCATCCAGTGCTATTACTTGAGAGTTTGGGAGGAGATTCCTTCCCCCTACTCTTCCCTAATTTGTTGCTGAACTTCCTTTGTGGGGTGTAGAGTAGTTGTTCCCTATCTATTTACACAGCCTCCCAAGAAAGCTTACCCTCCCACCGAGGCTTGGCTAAATTCCATATATCATTGAGCTTAGTTTGAAGAATGTCTTCATCTCCCTTTGAAAATATCATGCTCTCTAAGACTCTGTGAGTTGTCACCTCTGAGATGTTAAATGAAGGGGGCCCTAGTGTTTGGGTGTTGGTATCCTCTACGCCTAGGGAACTCATAGTGGGGGGGTTGCTTCATACCTCACCTCTGATTTGATAGTTAGTAGTGCTTGGAAACTAGGTATTCCATGCACTGTGTGAGAGGGGGGTGATACCACAATAGTGGGTCACACTTTTTTGCCTAAACAGACATTGAAGTCTACATTTTGAGAAAAACTTTCACATTCGGATGCATATTGTCGTTAAACTGTTTGAAATCGGAAGATGAAGTAAACTAGAGTCTTTTAGGATTTTCTGTCTAGATTCTAAATATATTTTTTTTGTTTTTTTTTGAATTGATTTTAATGGTTTTTTTTCTCCCACTAAAAACTGCTATGTTGCTGAAAACGTCATTTTCATAAAGGTACAATGACTTCGTACAACATAACTTTTTTTTCTAAAATAGATATCAATGCGCTTCTTTGGAATTTGGTCTTTTAACATCCATACGGAGGGCATGCAATTGGTTTGATGACATTATCATTATTATTTCATATTTTATGAATGTTTGAAGTAGAGTCAACCGTAATTTTGACATACCTTGACTGCATAGCTAATAACTTGTGTATTTATTGAAATTCAATTTTTTTTTGATAGAAAGAAGACTCGAAACCGGAGCGCACTATTATTTTTCAATTTTTTTTTCTATTTTCTACTATTTTTCATTAAACGTCAAACCTGGAAGTTTATATTTGATAAAAAACCTACATCTGATGCACGTCAAAATACATAGACCTAATTAATTCAAAATTTGTCAAATCTATATTCGTTAGAAAGCTCATTCAGAGTAGTTGTGCGATGAAAAAGGAGGTGTCCCTATTCTTCCATTTGAGCCATGCGCTTGAGCCCCAAAGCCATGAAAACTTCATATTGTTGTTAGCCTTTGCATATGACATCAATTTTGGGGGTTTCGATAGAAAGTAGTTTCGATCAAAACTATTTAGTTTCAATCGAAACTACTTTCTATCGAAAGTAGTTTCGTGATTTGGATTTTCCCCAACATTTAGCAAAGCACTTTTGATCGAAAGTGTTCAATTTCTATCGAAATTCAAAGATGAATTTCGATAGAAACCTATGTCGGCCTCTTTGGTGTCATTTCGGGTTCAGAATGATTACATATAAATAAATATATGTTTTTATCATCTTGTTAATTCGAAAGTCACAAAATAATTCACAATTTGGAAAAAGAAGACAATTATGCAACTTGTGATGGGAAATAAAAAGAGAAGGCTAAATAAGAGTGCACGACATTATTCAGAAGATACTAAACACAGACTATGTGAAGAAGCTCGGGAAAGATATTATCAAAATAAACAAGGTACATGTCTATATCTCTTTATCTCTCTCTTTGTCCATATTTTAAGTTGATGATTATGACTTGTCTTAATGAAACATGTAAGAATGATATTGCAATACCTAATTTGATAAAGAAGACCTAATTATATCTTTGTATGCAAGAAATTCTCAAGAAGCACAACCTTATGAAGTTGGAGAAGGGTTATCGCAAGGTGAACAAGCCCAACATTTAGAAGTTGGAGAAGTGTCATCGCAAGGTCAACAGGCTCAACAAGTACAACCTTCAGAATCTCAAAAAAGTACACATCTCTCTCTCTCTCTCTTTCAATTTAGTCTCTCAGTAGTTAATTATGCATTTTGGGTGTTTCCCCTTAAGATTAAGAGAATTTTCTATTTTATTTGCAACCCAAGTACAAACAACAGGCTCAACAAGTACAACCTTCAGAATCCCAAAAAAGTACACATCTATCTCTCTCTCTCTCACTATTTCAATTTAGTCTTTTAGTAGTTAATTATGCATTTTGGGTGTTTCCCCTTAAGATGACCTATTAATAAAAGTTTTTATTTTATTTGCATCCCAAGTACAAACAACAAATGAGAATGTTAATCTAGCCCGAGAGTTGAAGAGAAAAATTAATCGTAAAAGCATAGATCATTTAATCAAAATGGATGTGGAAAAATTGAGAGATTATGCTAAACAACCCATAAATACTACGAAGAGGGCATTGAATAAAAAGTCAAAGGAAATAATTGCACAATTTGAGAATCTTGATACACTTGAAAAAACCCA
>MU227473.1:106099-121734 GCA_018584345.1 Thuja plicata | reverse complement strand
ATGAAAAGGGTATCTTAAGGAGATTATCAGCTTTCTATCGATATAATTGCTGTCAAATTTTGAATTTGGTAAGTAATTATTAGTTATTTTCTAATTGAGTTACCTCTAAAGTGTTGATTTATATACTAATTGAAAAACAACTATAATTTTCAAACCGTATAACATTTTTGAAATCTGAAAAATGCGTCACATTATATGCTTCATCTACTATAAGGGAAATTTTTTTATTTTTGAATTTTTTAAAATTTTCAATGAGTTAAGGTGGTCAGACACGAGAGTTTTGTTTTTTGAAAACGTTGTAGCAGAAAATTCATAATTAATTATTTTTTTTGAATAACATTACATAAAAATATGTGTCACATCCGGGAATGAGTCTACTACTTATATATAAAATCTTATAAAAAAATATTATCATTTGATTATGATTAAGGTGGTCAGACATACACCTACTTCTTATTTTTTTCCTAAAATTTTTGTACTGCTGCATTGAAATCTATACTTTTCACCAATCATATTTAATTTTTTTTAGAAAAGGCCTAGTAGTTTAGAAACTACATTCAATTTCCTACAGATTCTATTCTTACAACTTTTTGATATTAGGTTGATAGGTAGTTCAAATTTTCACGTCAAGTTGACTAACCCTGATTTTGCTAATTTTTCATTGCCACTTAAGGGCATAGTTTGGTCCCTCATGATCTTGCACATACCCAAAAGGCAGATATATCCTTGAAAATTTAATTACTAGCTGGGAGGCTTTAAATTGGGCGAAGCATTCAAATCAAAACTCAGCTATGTTCCTTCTTGATTTTGAAAAAGCATACGACAGAATTGAGTGAAACTTCATCTCCATGATGCTAGATGCCTTTGGTTTCCCTGCTTTCTTTTGTAAAGCTGTTAAAGTGCTCCTTAGTGATGCCTTTGCTCAAATTTATGTCAATGGGTCTCTATTGGAGGCCTTCCCTCTTACCCGCTCCATCAGACAAGGTTACCCATTAGCTCCCGCCTTTTTTTCCATTGTTGCGGATGCCCTGTTCTATATCCTTAGAGATGACACCCTCTCCCGGCCGGTGAAAGGTATCTCCCTTCCTAATGGGGATGACCTTATTAATTGTTAGTTTGCAGATGATACAGCCACGTTCCATGAGTTTTCTGAAATTAACTATGAAGCTCTTCTTGAGAAACTCAAGTTTTTTTGTACTATCTCAGGGGCTCATTTATCTCATGCCAAATCAATATGTCTTGGGTGGGATGAACAACCTCCTACCTAGTTTAATAAATTTAATTTCCAATGGGGAGGACCGCACACCATTGTTAGATATTTGGGTATTCTGTTTTTGGTTGATCCTTCTCTCAAAGATATGTGGCTTTGGGTCAAGGAGAAAATTTCTAAAAAGTTGAATAAATGGCACAACATATCTCTATCCCTAGCATGTAGATTGAAAGTTTGCTAAAATATCATTTCTTCTTACAATATTTATCATGCTTCTGCTTGGATGTTCATCAACTACCAAATTTTAGAAATCCAAAAAGATATAAGGAACTATCTTTGGTCGGATGACAAAGGTAACAAAAATCTCCATGCTGTGAGATGGGATTGGTGCCATTCGGACAAGCTCCTTGGGAGGCTGGGATTGAAGGACCTTAAAACCATGGGGATTGCATTAGCCGCCAAGTGGATCTTCCACTGTCATGGGGATAATCCTTGGAAAGTGCTTGTTAGAAGCAATATTGAAAGAGGTTTCCCCAAGAATGCTAAGACTTGGAAGAAACTTCCTTTTAATGACTTAATTTTAGGGGATGTTCCGGTTATAGTTCAAGGATCAGCTGTCTTCAAATCCATATGGAAGGCCTGGAGAAATGTTAGAAATCTTGCCTCTAATAAGGCTTTCCATGATGATAATAAGCTCTTCGGTGAAAGGTCCATTTGGTGGAATTTGCATTGGTCAGGTAGGCCTCTTGCTCTCTTCAAAGGGTGTTCTGCCAAGTTGTGGCATAAGATGGGTATAACTCAATTTATGGATCTTTTTGAAAATGACATTTTGATTAGCTGGGAGGAACTAAGGACTAGATTTAACATCCCCTTATCCCAAAAAAGGACTTATATTTATGATCTCCGAAGCCTGTAGAAATCTTCCTTCCTGTTGCCATATTGACTCTGATAGATTAATGAAGGTCACATGGCCTGATGGAACTAGTGCGAACAAAATTAAAGCCAAAAACATTTAAAAAGTGATTGGCCATAATGAATCCATCATTGACCATATCAATGAACTCTAGTATTCTAATCTTGACACCCTTGAATATAAAAAGATCTTTGGTAGATTATGGAAGTCCCCCATAGAACCTAAAATCAAGTGCTTTAAATGGTTGTTGACTCTGGATAGACTCCCTATTAGAAGTGATTTCACTGCAACTCAATACTGAAACATCTGTAGAGTTCCTAAAACTGGTAGACATATCTTCTTATATTGCAGCTTTGCCAAAGAAATTTGGCGTATGTTTGGTATCTCTATTCCTAGTAATGTTAATGTTTCTGAGATCATCACTGGTCATATTGATGGTATTAAAAAAGATTCTAACTTATTTTGGAATATTCTTTCTTCTAACATTCTGTGGCAGATTTGGAAGTGTAGGAATGAGGAAAGGTTTCAAGGTATTTCCATAATTCTTACTGAGTCTTACAAAAGTCTCACATATTTCAAAAAAAATTTGCAGGTGCAAATTACCAGGAGGGTGGAAAAGGGAAAATTCAAAAGACTGCTTAAAAATGGTTACACCACTTTCTTTGCATACGAGGTTAAGGATGGTCAGGCCTGGAGAAGTCATATGGACAACCTGCACCTCTTCGAAAGAACTATTAAAGAATTCAACCGTGAGCTCGAGAAGAATAGTAAACTCACCTCGGACAACATGATCTTCCTGCTTCACCAGATCCAAAAGAAGAAGAGCATTGTGTGGATGGAAGGCACCATGGGCTGGACTGCCTAGGTGGACATGTTCGATAACATCTTGATCTAGTTTTGTTGTTTTATATTTTCTCTACCGTTAAACTATGATATTTTGGTTACTCTCGGTTTGAGGTGCTGCCTCTGTACTATGTTTTGTTTTGTGGTGATACTGTGAACTGATTCGGTTCTATGTTTTTTGATAACCTTATATTTAATACAAAAATCCATAAATAATAATTAGTAATACTTTTATGATTATGTTTAGGATTACAATTATGTTTAGGATTGTTAAAATTACAATTATCATTATAATTAATGTCACCAATATATTTCTACATAAAAAATATAATTCTACATACAATTGTTCAATTATAAAAAAAATATTGCTGCTACTATAACTATAAAAAATATAATAATAATTTTTTTAATATATTCATTAATAAATATAATAAAATTACAAATATACTAAAATATAAAATTAAAACTATAATTAATTAAATAACTAAAGGCAAGTATTGTCAACTACTTGACACTTTTTTTTCTTTCTTTTACTTTCTATTTTCAGATTTAAACTTTATATCCAAACAAAAGCAATAATAGTTAATTTTTTTTGCATAATAATGTTACATGTATACCACTGATATGGAAAAGATTGAGAATATTCTGAAACAATGGCTTCAAGAAATTTCAAATCAAAAAGATCACAGAGTAGAATTAACACTCTTTAAAAGAAGCATCTCCATGTTAGATTTGATAAATGACAAATCTTCCCAAGAACACCTGCATGCAAGACAGTTACAAGACAGAAGCAAAAGACAGAAGATAGAAGAAACAACTATGACGGCCAAAAGGCCAGAGACTGGAAAACCATGTTGCAAGAATAAAACTTCTATTAACAATGATGAAAATATTACAATCTCCTTACTAAAATGAAAGCGGTGAATCCTTATAAAAGGATACCGAAACCCTAAAGAGTTATAAAGCGCCTAAGTGAAACTTAAGCATAGAGTAATAACTTAACTAATTAAATCAACATGATTTAATTAATAAGAAAACTAAAGATTACTCTAACACCCCCCTTAAGTGTAACTTAGGGAGAAGCAAAACAGCTAAACTACTGCACAGAAAGCAGGAAAGATGGGTCCTGGCAATAAGGCCTGATCAGGTACCCAAAACAAGAAAGCAAACTAGATGAAGGAAACTAAGCCTTCAATCTAGGGAAAAAGATGTCCCAGAGAAAGGAACAAGAATGAGCAAGAAGCATCTCCGAAGCATGGAGCTGAAAACTCTATCAGGAGAAACTACTGGAACCCCCACTGAAGTGCATGACCAGGTAGAGAAGACAATGTATGAAGTGATAGGAACACTGAAATACAATGCCAGAAACATCTGCAGAAGAAGAAACAGGAACACCAACAGTGCAACAGAAGTACACACACAGGATAAAGGGCGGTGTCATTGACACACAACATGGGCTAATGTCATGGAAGGTACGCTCACTTGACAAAGGTGGATGTGTCTAAAATGGCATAAGCATCATAACCCCCCATGGCACTTTATAACAGAGTGTGAGTACAACAACCATACAAGGTGTACAAGATCCCAGAAATGCAGAAGTAGGCACTTTATCTCAGTGCATTTTCAGAAAAAGAATGCATCAGAAGGAGCATACAAGCTCAGAATTCAGAAAGAAGAGTGAACCAGAAGTATAGTAGAAGAGATCCCAGGACTTGTAAACCCAAGCAATCCACCAGAGTGCATAAACTGCCAAACTCAGAGGAGAGAAAACCTGGAGCAAAATCTGGAAAAAAGACCCCTGCAACTGCATAGTGCACTGAACTAGCTTTTCGACGATATCTGGTTTGCCAAAAACGGAGTCCGGATGAGCCAGATATGACTCCCGGAAGGCAAAAAATAGACATCAGACTTTGACAGCAAAAAAAACTATCAAAACTGCAGACCCAAAAAACCATAGCACCATATTCGGAAAGATCTCGGAAAGAGCTTTCCGACGATATAAATTTTTTTGAAAAAGACCTCCGTAAGCTCCAGATATTGCAAAAAAGGCCCAGGTACCTCCAAAAACCCAAAACAGGTCAAAAATAAGCCCCAGGGGCTAAAAATTTTGGGCCCCCAGGCGCATGGTGCACAGGGGGCTACACCCAGGCTCCCGATCGCCCATATGACCGCCCGCAGGGCTAAAAGGCCCGCGGGGGCCCTGGTGGTGGCACAGCCGGAGCAGGTGGTGGCGCGGGGGTGCAGAGCGGGCGCCGGAGCGGGGAGTCGGTGGCGGGGGCCTGTCGGAGCGGCGGGCGGGTGACACAGGCCGGTGGCGGGTCGCTGAGGGGCCGCGAAGCGGGGACTGCAGAGGGCGGTGGGGCCGGGAGGCGGTGGAGCTTGGGGCGGTGTGGCAGAGAGGCCGGGGGGAGGCGGCACTGTGCGTTGAGCAGGCCTGGATGCCGGAGGAACCGCCGGTGGAGGCCGGGCTACGGGGGAGCAGTGGCGGTGGATGGGCTGTGCCATTTGAAATGTATGGGCAGCGGTAAAAAAAACATTAAAATAATGTTTTTTTTAAATTTTTTTTAATTTTTTTCTTGGTTTCCGTGCCCATACGGCATTGGAAGCCAAAATTTTTTTGCCTCGGTGCCAACTTGTCTAAAATGGACAAATTTTATATGGATTCTAGGGTTTTTGGGCCTTCTGGACGCAACCGTGAGGTCAGTTTTGGTCCAAAGTGCCTCAAAAAATAAAGACCCCCCAGATCCAATAGAAAGCACCGAAAAAACTTCTAAAACCCTCTGTGCTTCAACAAAACCAGAACAACGAACAGTAGGAGAGCTCTGATACCATGTTAGATTTGATAAATGAAAAATCTTCCCAAGAACACCTGCATGCAAGACAGTTACAAGACAGAAGCAAAAGACGGAAGATAGAAGAAACAGCTATGGCGGCCAAAAAGCCAGAGACTGGAAAACCATGTTGCAAGAATAAAACTTCTATTAACAATGATGAAAATATTACAATCTCCTTATTGAAATGAAAGTGGTGAATCCTTATAAAAGGATACCGAAACCCTAAAGGTGAAACCCTAAAGAATTATAAAGCGCCTAAGTGAAACTTAAGCATAGAGTAATAACTTAACTAATTAAATCAACATGATTTAATTAATAAGCAAACTAAAGATTACTCTAACACTCCATGCTAGAAGATTGATAATATATTCAAACAATGCTAACTACTTCTTGATGGCTTAGTAGAATATTCTATAAATCACATCTATAAAGAAGCTAATAGGGAGGCGGAGGCTAATAAATTGATAAACATGGAAACAATATCAATTTTAAACATGTTATGAAAGCGTTGAATCTACATGTGGCAACAATAATAAAAGATTACTGTTCACTGCATGTGACCTAAACAATAATACACATACACAAATTGGGGTTACAAAACTTCTTGATCACATGGTTAAGGATGAATTGATTAAAATAACATAGATAAATAATGCATTATAATTGCTTCAACATATAGAAGTCTCTGAACCAATCAAATGAAAACTAAATATAGAAGTAGTCATGTATATGTTCATGCAAAACTCCAATTTACATAGTCTGTTTTCATCTTATGCAAAGATCTTTATTTTACTTTTACTTTAGAAAAAAACATCATTTATTACTTTCATAATTGATTTATTTCATTTTGACTTTCAAAATTGTTATAAATATTTATAATTATATAATACCCTTTAAAATTTTGATTTCGTAATTTAATTTTTAAAAAATATGCACTATTGTATTTTGATGTTTTCTAAGTAAATGAAGAAGTGTGAAAAAATGAATATGTAGAAACAAAATTAAAACACTGAAGAAACAAACGTAGTCAAGACAAAAAATTTATAGTGGTTCACCATAAATGCTACATACACCTTGTAAGCAGGGAAAACTCTTTATTAATCTCAATTTTACAATACCAATACAACAACAATCTATTCAAATATATAAGCATGATTGCATCATCCAGAATGTGAATGATCAAAAGACTCTTGGAGGGGAAGAGAAATGACCATTGGGCTTCAAATATCCACCAATCTCCCACTTGAATTCCAATGCATGTTGTGCAATATCAAAGACTTTCCCCTTCTTTGCTCCTAATCTCACATATTGACAACATTGAGAGAAGTCCTATTGAATTCAAACTTCTCCCTTGATACCACCTCTATTAACACATCAACCAAATTCAGCTTAGTGTCAATCTTTCCTACTTGTAATTTGCCTTTTTAATCACACTTCAAATGAAACGATATTGCAATTCAATATGCTTAGTTTGATGATGAAATGTAGGATTTTTAGCCAAATGAATGGTGTTGTTGGTATCACATAACAAAATGAAGTCGTGTTTTTTGCATCTCAAATTGCTCAACAACTGCTCTAGCTATATCATATCCTTTGGTCTTGGTGAGAGCCATGTATTCTACCTCGGTGGTGGAAAGAGCCACTGATTGTTTCAATATGGAAATCCAACTAATTGCTACCCTTAAAAAAGTAAAAACACAACTTGTAGTGGATCTCCATTTGTCTAAATCTCTCGCTAGATCAGAATCAACAAAGCCTTACAACTGTACATTAATCCCTCCAAAACACAAAACACATTTTGAAGAAACTTTTAGACATCTTAAGATCCATTTATCTACATCCCAATGAGATTTACTTGGATTGCTAATAAATCTTCTTACTACTCCTTGTTGCGATTTCAAATTCTTGCAAAACTTAAAGTACCATTTGTTAAGAAAGATTGACTATAGTGTGCACATTTTGAAAGATTCTATCTCCAAATCGAGTGATCAACATGACAAGTGGCTTGGACAACACCTTTATATATCAAGCCTCCAGGATCAATATTTTATGATGTCAGTTTTGTGCCCCAGAAAGAATCAATGCATTACACACTGGTAAACATGCATAAAAAGTGTTCGTTGCATTGATTTGACAGCCCCTAACATTCACAACTGGCAATTCTGGAG
Organism: Thuja plicata; assembly: GCA_018584345.1. Lineage (NCBI taxonomy): Eukaryota > Viridiplantae > Streptophyta > Pinopsida > Cupressales > Cupressaceae > Thuja > Thuja plicata. The sequence continues at coordinate 113,766 of MU227473.1, read as the reverse complement.
TTGGAGTTATGGAAAAATATTTTCCTCATCCTTCTATCGTGTGGATGGAACGTTTTTCTTACACCACATCCCCTCACATGACAGGAACTGCATTTGGGTACTTCATTACGCAACATTTCCTTTGTAAATGAAATGATAGGTATTTCTCTCTGCAAAGGACATTACTTGTAATAGTGGGGTTGTTTAATATCCATCCACTTGCTTCTCTTGGCAACGAGGCATTCAATGTGGAAGGCAACTAAGGGTACATTGTCAGGAAGGGAGTGATTATTCTTTTAGCATTCTCTCTTAAGTACACCATCGCCTATGCTATTGTAAATCACAGTAGTCTGTTAGCATATCAGCTCTGGTCTTTTTCTCGACTGCAGTTTTAACTTTCTCATAATGGACTCTCCGATAAAATTCAGAGTGGAAGTAGAGCAATTGGCCTTCGATGTGCCAATATCGTTCAATCACCTTAGCAAAATTTGTATGTACCAGCACCCTCTAGTCTTCCACGCGGTGAGAAAGGTACTGGACTTTAATTTTCTGAATACCAATCATAGATATAGGGTGCTCTCAGATATTTGTGCTGGTTTCTTGGCTAGCCTCCTTGTTGCCGGAACCCACAAAAATCATACTGAAGAAATTTGCGATAGGCTTTTCTTCAATAAATTCATTGTGGATTTGCATAATGTACTCAAAAATATAGATGCTGACCTTACCACCCCTTTTCCCTGGGACCGGGCCACGACTTTAACTGCTGGGCAACCTTTCCCAGGGTTTTCTATTGGTCCTAGGAAGAACTTCTACGCTGGCCCTCCTCGTCGCCTCCATATTCTCTGGGGGTGGGAATGGGAGGACCAACAACTGCGCATCTCAATGATGAAGAAAGGGATCAACTTTCTCTCGAAGTTCTTAGGAATTGAAGATGGGCTTTATGTTCCCTTTGGGGATGAGATTGACGAAAATCTTCCATGGGCGTACAAATTCAAATATGATGAAAAACTAGATGGATTGGGTAGCCTAGTTTCTTCGGATACTGAAATTGGGGGTGAGGGTTTGGGTGGAGATTTAGATTCAGACAAGGATAAGGACTCGAAGAAGGTATCTGGGGAGGAAGTTGATGAAGAAGAAATGGAAGACGCTGCGGTGGAAGATTCTGAATCGGCTGAGGTATCTCTGGAGGAGGACTCAATGGGAAATTGTGGAGACACAATTCCAGAGAAAATCTCTGAATCAGATTCCACTCCAAGCATGGAGAATGACACTACCTCCCCTTCTGATTGACATGCAACCTGGTTTTACTCTGTGGGTTAGTATTTAGAAGTTTTTTTGGTTTTCTTCCGTAAACTAGAACTATGTTTTTAAATTGGTTATTTTGGTTGAGCAATATTGCTCTGGACTTTGGATTCATAGTCCTCTCGGTAGGATTGGGTTATGAACCAGAAACTTCTGATACATTTGCTTTACTATTTTTTTCATATTATTGCTTTCTGTTTAATATAAAATCTCAGCCTTGGCCCCTTATTGATAAAAAAAAAAAAACATGCATAAAGTTTCCAATTTAGAAGTTCCATATATTTGTGCCTAAAATATTTCCTGTCAAACCATTTATCCATATGAATTCTCTCTGTCACAATGTACACCCTTTCCAATTTGTGGACCCATGTCACCACATTAGATATTTTTCCAAAGTCGATTTTGTTTGCAATTTATTCATTCTGCTACCCACTCACTACAAAATCCACCAAAATAGCTTCTTATGTAAACTAATACATCACATCCAGATGTCTTCTAAGCCAAGCTAGTTATTTATTGCAATTCTTTATGCTACAATAAACCCCTTCACCAGCTTCCAAATCCTCAACCACTCATTTGGTATTTTTTCAAAGTCAAAATCGAATGATATTTATTTAGTTTGTTGTGTGCATAAAGGATAAAAGTTGGTTAGAGGCCTTCTTCAGAATTTTATATTTCTGAGTGAGATGAATGATGTACACCATATGGATTTGTCACTATGATTCTCTATATGAAGATGCACTTTTTGTGGCAGATCGCAAAGACTTATGAGTCAGTTTGATATGTTTTCAAGATGAAAAAATATATATATAATTTTTCAGTTCATTTTTTAAGAAAATAGCTGGGAAGCAACTTTGAAGGTGGATATCTTACAACCCGGGATGTATATTTTAGAACTACTAGTTGTTGTGTGTTCTTTTATTTGATGACTATACAGCTCCCTGTTCTCATGATCTTGTGATATGATTTAGTTAATTTTCAAGTACAAGTTTGAGGGTATTTTATTCAGTTTGATCACATCCAATAGAAGTGCAAAACATACGGCATGTGAATGATGAATCTCATTTTGATTAAAGAGGATATTGGTCAAAGAAGAATGGTTTATTTGATCATCAAGGAGCTTTCTCTTCTTGTTGATAAAGTTATTACTGTTACAAGTTCATTAAGATGCAGGGCTAAGGCCATACACGTTTAATGTGTGAAATCACTGATGGTACCTTTAATTCACTCACTCTATACTAGTATTGATTTTTTATTTTTTTTGTCAAACTCGACACACATCATGACCTCAGAAAGCTAGATTTAATGCCAATGACCAAGATTATAATATTTAATTCAAGGATAACATAAGGAGGGTCACTATGATATTTGTTCAAACATTTTAGTCCATTCTGGAGAACCAAATATTTAAATTCATTACGACTTAAATATGATTGTTCGTAAAAGAAAGTAAATAAATATAATCTAACAAGGGTGAACAATAGATGGACCAAAATGTAGAAAATCAAATTCATTTATAACCTTTGTCTAAGGCAAAATAACCAATTTGAATATTTAATACCCTTATGCGGTGGGACCACATGGGTATTTCCAAATAAAATTTTCATATACAAATGAAGTGGATTGAGAGATGAGACCCACCCCTCTTTTTTTCCATACAAAGCAATGGGCTTGTCCATGAAACTTGACCCATCTACAAGGCAGAAAACGATCTCATCGAAACTAATGTTTCATCGAAATGGGTCATCGAGCAAATAAACCAAAGTTTCATCGAAATAATTGTTGTCGCTGTAATATCATACATCGAATGTGGGAAAATAAGCTTCATCGAAGGGTAAATCATTTTGATAAAGTGATATTGATTTAGCATTATTTAACAAATCAGAGGAGTGTTATAATGAAAGTTAATTGTTCGAAGAAATTAGAGTTTTGATCAAGTGTATGAAGGGCCCAATGAAAAGAAAATTACAGCGAAAAGAATTATCGATAACACTTGATATAGGGGAAAGTTCCTAGTAGTCGCCCAGGCTAACTTCGCACACCTTAAACTCCTAAACTGTAAGTCGGATTTTGACAATTTTTTGGTGTAGCTCCGTATGTGAGTTAAGAGCTTAAAGCTAAGGTTCTGACTTCTGGGTATTCACGGCTCTCTCTGTAGAAGACATCGAACCCAGAGTTCTAAAAAATTGGCCTTTTCAAAGTGTCGCTCGATACCCGCTATGTTCTTACACCAATAGCCATTTACTCAAAAATCCCAGTCCTTGTGGCCAAATATCTTAGTAGTCATTACAAAATGTCCCAATAGTGGTGCACAAATGAGCCAATTACCAACCAAAAAGGGTGAAAAATGATTGGTTATTAGTACATGTGTGATTGACTATTCGTACATTTGTTTTTTAATTTTTGGGATTCCTTTAGTATTAGTAATTGGGGGTATCTATGACAAAAGCATAACATTATTGACCCTCTGATAATTGAGCGTTTTCCCGTATGTTAGATCGAAAATCCATTCATCGATGGAACACAAGCATCTACTAAAGATAAAATCATATCATCGAAATGTAATGTTTCTTCGGCAAGGAAATAGAGATGTTGAATGCGGTTGAAAAGGGACAAATGGAGCATCTCATAGAAGTAGTATCTTTCGGTGAAGAAAAAGGCAGGTCTGAACCGTTCAGGGGATCGACATCCATAGAAGCATATCAACAAAACTTTTAGCAGATGAACTTGTTATAATTGTCAAGAAAGGCATGTGAACTGTGTACACACAAAATGGGGTTTCCTGCAAATCCACAAAATATGTACGCTGACTGTCACACGAAAATATTGTGGAGGGATACTGTTTTGAACGAAATGATCTCAGAACGGGCATAGACTAAGAGTGGTTTGAACAAATACTGAACTACGAGTGACAAGGTCTGAGCGTCTTCCAGAGTATTGAGGAGTTTTTCAATTTCATGGTTGGGAGATCAGAAGAACCATTTAACACAATATCTCAGAAAATTGATCCCAGACAGAACATGCTTGTAATCTGATTCACAATGAGTATTCAGTTGTTCTCTTGTGTATATAAAAGAGAATCACTGATTAGATAAAAGGGGAAGTAGAAGTAGGAATTGAAATCCAAGAAGGAAAATGAAATATATCATCAAATATGTAAAAGACTTCAGTTCTTGTGTTTCAGATGTGCTGTGGATTATTCTATTTCAAATATACAGTTATATAGTACTGGGGTTGGGCAGTTGACAGATCCATCCAATGGAGGATTTAAAAAGTGTCTTTCCGAGTTATAAGCAAGGTTTGAAAGGAGGTGATTTTATTTTCCAAATGGAAAAAAAGCACTGGTCTGACCTATCTAAAATTCATTCAAATTATACATTAAATTTCAAATTACAATTCTAAAGAACAGTAGATTAGATAGTAGCAACAACAGAATAGATAAATAATAGGGTGACTGCAGAAGCAAAGGTAGGATTATAAGTAAAAGAAATAAGTTAGGAAGAAAGCAAGATAGGTGTAAGAATTAAGTAGAAGGAAGCATTACAAAAGAAATAAGGAAGAGAAACTGATTGAGTAGCAAAAATAGATAATTAAAATTAGAGATAAAGGAGATAAGTAGAAACTAGATCTATTCACAGACTTTAAGCCATTTTGAATAGATTACATACGACATTTAAACAAAGAACTAAATATTCTATACAAATCTTCAATTGGGAGATACAGGTGGGAAATAGGCTTACTCGCCTAGATTCTGCAGAGCCTAAAGTGTAGAGGAATTCAATCATATCTGATTGATCATGTTCATTGCCCAGATCATTTGAGAATTTTGCATAAGGAATATGGAATAATCCTAAGGCTTTTCAATCTGTTGATTTGGGAACCAACACTCCCATTACATGATCAATATTCAGATGAGTACAAACCATGTCATACATGAGATTGCCAACAACTGATAAATATGGGATGTCTTTCATAAAGTTTTGATCTTAGATTGCTTCTTGGGACACATTTTAGAAGACAATCAAAAATGACTAGCAAGTGAAGTGCTTGCAATCTTAGCACCTGTGACAATCTGATTTCCTTTTTCCATGATCTATGACAAATAATGGTCATCCCAAGTGTGCTTTTTGGTGCCCCTAAGTCCTTCATTTGAAATATGTTAGCTAAATGTTTCTTCAACTCATGAACAACCCTCATGCTAGTGTTGGTCACCAACATGTCATCAACATAAAGTAAAAGAACACACTTACCATTGAGAAGCTTCTCGTAATAAACACATGGATCATATTCACAACATATGAATTGATGCTCAATCATGAAGTGATCAAAATTAAGATACCACTTGCAAACTTTGTTTCAAATTGCAATATAGATGTTCCTACCCCTTTTTTAAGACATTTTAGGCTACTCCATATACAACTCTTCCTCAATATTACCGTGTAAAAATGCAATCTTGACATAAAGCTATTCAATCTGAAAATTCAAAATAGCTACTAAACCCAAGACTACTCGAATTGTGGTCATATTTACAATTGGTGAAAATATCACATCAAAATCTATCCATTTATGTTGATCATACCCCTTTATAACAATTCTATCATGATAACATTTCCTTCTACCTTCCTAAATTTCAATTTTTACACTCATTGATTCTTTAATGCTCAATGATTAGACAAAAACTGCACTAGATCCCAAGTGTGATTTTTCCATCAACAAGTATGTTTCCTCTTGCATATTTGTCATCCATTTGTCATGATCATTAGTACTACAAGCTTGTTTGAAGGTAATAGGACCTGATTGATCAGTAATTAACAACTCTAGATGATCAATAAATAATAATTTATAACCTGCAAAATTTGTTAGATATTTTTTTTTCTACCCAATAGACCTTCTTAACTTAGGAATATTATTGATCCCCTTGGAACTAAAAGTTGGTTGTGGATTAATACAATTATTTTGGACAGTTTCATTCCTTTGTATATCAAGAGTACTAGAATTAATTTGTAGACCAAAGGACTCCCTCATTGTCTGCACACCATCAAATCTTTTATTATTTTGTTCAAAACATGAAATTGGGAATTTGGCATCATTTTCCCTCGACTGTGTGTTCCCCCCTAATTCTTGCATTTTACTTCCTTCCATATCAATTGCACACTGAGCGATGCATAGAAAGGCACATAGTGTGAAGGGCTATTTTCATTGGAAGAAATAGCATTGTGTGAGACACCCTCTAATACATGCTACCACCGTGAATTAGCTATCAAGACACTTGTCTATGGTTCAAAACTCTTATCATTTTCTATACAGAAGGTCACATGAAGAGGACTCTTTGTTACTATGTAGTAGAAAGGTCACAATTGTTTACACCATTATCAGGCTGTGACAATGACAAAGGAAGAACCCATGATAAGGGAAAGATATGCAATGTATGAGCTTCATCTATGGAAAAATCACCTAGGCATGTGTAGGATCATGGTGGACAAAACTTAGCCCTTATGTGACAATGGAATTTCAGAAAATAAAAGATACACAACTTGATGCAAAATTTTGAATAAGCTATGAACATTATATCAAAACTATGTAAGACTAGAATCTATAGAAAATTGCATGTATTTTTTATGCTGCTAGTTGTTTTCTATAAAAAATTAATCTATTTGGTGAATTTTGTTTTTTGATCGGTAAAAGGTCGCAGCCAATATATTTATTAATATAATTAATAGTTTACAGAGTTTCCATTCACTGCGGGCACTGGTAGGAAAGAATGGAGAAGACAATCTCCAGTCTAGCCTGGGACTGAAGTCTAGATCATAATATTACATATATTTATGATAGCATTCCCTCATTTACAAAATATAGTATTATACTATTATTTACATTGAGACCATATCTAAGAGCAATTCCTTAGTTGTTTTAGCCTTTGGAATTACAATTATTCTCTATTAGGTGTTATTTTGCCTTTGAAACTGATTTTAAAAATGGAACCCCTACTCATCAAGGTCCATACCACAAGCCATGCCTCTGAACCATGTCCTTCCCGTCATAGTTTGAGCTGTTCCTATAGACATAATACAACTACAAAATAAAATTGCTAACAAGAGACCAGATATGGTTAGTTCTTTATAAAATTTATATCATACTAAAATTTCCAGGACTTAAGACAAAATAGCTATGTAGAGGTCTAGTCAGATACCTTATTGAGATGTTCGTGGTTATATCATAGAATTGATTACTCCTAAGTTTTAAATTTGAAGCATGTTTAATTTACTCAATAAGAGTAATACTGACTATCATATTTTAGAAACATAACAAACGAGCAGTTTAATCACCTTTTATGATCATACAGTTGAATCAGAAAATAATGAATGAATTAATTTTATATATATATA
>MU227473.1:91864-105902 GCA_018584345.1 Thuja plicata | reverse complement strand
ACTAAAACTTACAAATCTTAAACAGAAAAGGCCTCCTCACCACATCTCATTTGATTAATAAGTTTTCTTTGCTTGCCCAGAACATACATTCATAAAACTAAAATTATCAAACAGTATATCCCTTACCAAATATAAAACTCCACTGATTTAAGATTATCAGTACAGAAATAATAGGATTTATTAACTGTTTCTTATTAATTCCCCCTTCTTCTTTTTTTAACATATACCATTCAAGGTACCTGGAAAATTTTTGCTAAGTCTATTTACTAGAAATTTCAGATAAGATAAATGAATCTATGTTCCTAAGTAAAAAAATCATTTCTTATTTTCCATTAACAAGATTTGTTTCATTGAAGCAAATAATCTTAAACAAAGAAATGAGGAGTAAGTCTTTGATGCTTAACTCACCTGATAGAAGCATTACTGCCTTAAGGTAATTGTTCTGATCTATTCACCAAAGCCAACCTGAATAAATATGTTTGTATCTATCCACACACACACACACACACATGCATATTCCTATATAGATCAAACTCCACATTAACAAGAAGGTTGAAACTTATAAAACCTCATCATACTTCCCTACAGCTTCTGTACCATACCTCTTACCTCTTTCAATTTTTATTGCCACTATCATGCTCTACTAGTTTCATCTCAAGCCTTTTTCATTATTAGGAGGAGATGTATCTTCTTGCACCTGTAAAGATTTGATCATGGCCATGAAATTGTCTTGGGGATTTCTTACATGAAGTCATTACATATTTCATTCTTATGTATTGACTTCAAGATAAGAGATCTACAAGATAAATCTCCATCTGATGTTGCCTGTATTTATATTTGTTTTTATTTATTTATATCTTTGCCTAATATCATGTGTTAAAAATTTGCAGGGAATCTAGTGCAATTCTCTCAGACTCTAAATATAAGAGTCCTATTTTAAGTTTATTCTTTCTATCATATATATTATTATCCATAATTACACATCTTAAAAAAGAAATGTTACTCTGCACTTTAAGAACGAACTGTAAACTTATTGTCATTACTCTGTACACTATACTTAACCCTTATTATCCATGTTTTGCTATTCTTCCTAAATTTCATATTTTATACAGGAATCTACCTGTTTTGTCAGATTCTTATAAGCATTTGTTAAGAAACACACACACACACACACACACACATACATGACCTTTTTGTGCATCTAATATATGCATAAAATATTGTATAAATATATTTGGGTGCTCATTCATCATCTCTACCTAGTAATGTATTGTGAATCTTTCTCATTGCACGCCATTTGTCAGAGAAATTTGATAATAGAATTCAACAATGGTTACTTCAGAAATTCATAATCATATATCTAACTACTTCATATTAATCATTCTTTTGAGTTTATCTCTTACCATCTATCCCTTATAATATCCGAGTCACCATATTCTATTTCACCTTGTTCACCACAAACCCTACTTAACTAAAAGCATACTTAATCATAAAGAGTATAGCAGTTTTATAATGTGAATCTTGCTATACGTTTATCTGAAAGACCACAATTATACCAGACTATGAACTATCATATTCCTCCTTAAATTTTTTAAGAATCAAAATTTCATCATCTGTATCCTCATCTTGCCTCTTACCTCCTTTTGTGCCTGGACTCTTGCTTAACCATCCCTTTTTGATGAAGATTGGTGGTTCTTTCTGTAATTGTTCCTGATTTATCTGATTGGGAGGTGGACAACGTTAAAGCCTTCTACTTCAAAGTAATGAGAAAGCCAGTTTGGGTCAGAGGAGGTCCTAACATGCTTCCATACCATCAAAAAATAAAAATTTCTCTTAATATCCTCCCAATGGTTATCAAAGACTTCCAAATATTTAAACATTAAATATGGTCTACAGGGTAGCTTATGGTCATGCTTAAGACTTCCTATAACAACCTTCATATAGTCTTCAGGGTATGGTACCATTTTCCTAAAATTGATAATATTTACAACCGCTTCCAAGCCTCCTAAGATTTTGTCTATGAAGATCTTCCTAAACAGTCCTATAGTCTTCACCTTACTATACCCAACCCTGAGTAAGCATGAGATAAAAAATCCTACAATCTCACCATTAGTTCATAATGTGAAGCTATAATCAAAGTATGAATCACCTACCACCATTTCAATCACTCTTTTGGTCATGTCATCCATAGGTTTTAAAATTCTATTCTATTTCTCTGGTGTTACCTTGCCTGGAAATGCCATATCTCTTTTATGTTTGACATGAAAGGTTATGACATTGGTATACATTATCTATAATAAAATCGCTCATATTAGTCTAAACCTATAAAGAAAAAAAATAGATTATAACCGTAAAAAAACCACAGACCTTCTGCCTTCCTAATTAAATTTGAGCCAAACAATATGAAAATGTCTCTTCTTTCTGTTTATAAAGATGAAAGTGTGATTTCAAAAAGATTATATTCTTATTTATTTCATGGTAGCTCAATTATGCCACCCTTTAACCCTTATTAATTGTATAATGAATACAGGTTGTCTTAAGTGTATTAATTAATGCGCTCTTCGTTTATGAGTAAAAAATGATAAAAAGTTGTGGTGTATCGTCTCATTATTCTCTCACACAAATCGCTGCATGATTTATTACCATAATTTCTTCCTTAATGTGATAGACTTTATTTTAAAATAATTACAACAGTTTCTGATAAACTCATAATTACTTTACTTAATTGCTGTTGTTTCTTGTTTAATCATCGCTTATGCACATTTTTATAATTGCCAAACTGTTTTGATTTTAAGCTTGATTTTATCTTAAGATTCATTTAGCTGTTAAGTTAATTTTGATTTATCAGCATTTGCCACATAAGGAGAAAACATATATCCATATATACCTCTATACTCATATATAAAGACATACCTATATATGAATATATGAAATGTATTACATATATCAATATATATTTATATCTTATATATTCATATATTTTTATATATGACTATATATCTTTTCATTATATTTAAAAATGAATTAATATCTTTTTTCAACTTCTAGAATTGTTGCTTGAGAGAAACAATAAAACAAAGATAAAATTATAGCTGCTCTAACTAATATCATTCTTCTTCATACATTTCGTCACAGTGGACACTTAGTCCCACTTTATCTTCTACTACAAATTTGTCAAACCAGTTTGGTTCAGGGGTAATCCTGATATGCATAAAAATAAATAATAAATTTAAATTTCTCCTTATAGCCGGCATCTCTTCAATGTATTTGTTCCTGTCCTCAACCATTAGTATAGGAAAAGAAGGAATTTTCCTATCGTTTCTGATAAAATGTTGGTAATCTCTTGGTTTTGGGATAGTTAAGTCTTCTTTTATACTTGAAATCACCTTGTTCAAATCTACAAGATATTTCCTTTTGAATACTTTCCTACAGAGCCTTCCAATAGCCTATAGATCAGGATAAACTTGTAAGGATGAGACTATGAACATAGCTGGGATATCTGAATTCTCCCGATGACTATTGTCATTTTCAATAAATTCACTCCCTAAAATAATGAAGATAGCCCTTACAGGTATATCATCATTTTCTTGATCCTTTTCATGGTTATTTTACCATTGAAGGCTATCTGAGATTTCAAGCATCTAGGTTTTATTGCAGTAGCCATTGAACCACTGGTAAATAGCCTTGCCCCGTTTAATGCTTGACTCCTATATATAACCTAGTGGGGTATATTCCTACGAGTTATTAGTAAAGAAAAAATTTGAATCTTTTTACCTTCCCTATCTTTATCGTTTCCACTTCTAAAATCTTCAATATAAATAATTAATTTGTATTATATTTACAAACTAATGGTCAAACTATATAAACTTGTCTTTTGTTCTTTAATTTTTTGTTTTTAACCTTCCATAACTACATCTTTAATATTCTATCGCCAAGAATGTTTGGAAGTTTAAAAGACTACAAAAAGTAAGAGACCTTTCATGTCCTACTCAAACCTCTGATTTTCTAAATTGTACATCTATTTTGACACCCTCAATAATTCCTTTGTTTGTAGTCCCTTATTAGAGTCAACTATGACCTCTTCATTTATGCCTTCAACCCCTTTATTAGCAAGAGAATCAGCCATTTGATTACCCTCCCTATAAATATGATTGAATGTATATTGCTTGAATAATGTCAATAGATTCATTCCTCTCTTTACTAACCCATTAAGTTTCCAATTTTGAGTGTTCCCTGTTCTGATGGCGTTAATAATCAAGGAAGAATCGCCTTCTATTTCAATATTATCTACATTTATTTTTTTTCATAACAATAATCCTTCTATCAGAGAATTGCCTTTAGCCTCATTATTTGTTGCAAATCCTAAGAAGGAGGCTTTGTATGCGATCAATTTACCTGATCAATCATGAATGCAACACCCTATGCCTGCCCTTCCTGGGTTCCCTTTGGAAGCCCCATCAAAGTTAAGTTTGAACCATCCATCTGAGGGAGGTTTCCATACAAAATTACATCTCAGAGATTCCTTATCTACACCTTGTTGACCAACAAAGGGAGGAATTTTTAACCCATACCAGATTTTCCTTAATTTATCATATTTTTGAGTGAAAACCATATCCTTTCCTCCCAGCCATGTTACGGTTATTCACTACTTATACTATACTAGCTTCGATTTTATTTAAAATTTGATCTAGGTTTAATTTATTCTCCTTGAATATTCTTCTATTTCTCTCCTTCCATAATTCTCATATAATTATGGAAGGAGCAATATTCCATATCTTCCAATACATGCCAGAATCCATCTTTCTAGGCCAACATGTAAGAGTATCCATTAATTTGTTAGGGAAAGTAGTTTTCCACTTTAACTTGTTGGCCAGCCAAGTCCAAAATTTATGTGAATAGTCAAAATTTCTGAAAAGGTGACCAACAAATTCACACTCCTCACAAAAAACACATCTCGATGGCCCATAATAACCAATTTTTTGGAACCACTCAGCAGTCAAGATTCTATGTTGTACTACATCCCATGTGAACATACCAGTCTTAGGCAGAGAGTATTTGTTCCAACATAAGTCTATTGGTAATGTGCTTTGAGTATGTCCTATATTAAATAGAGTATCATACCCACACTTAGTGTTATACTCCCCATTCTTGGATTTATCCCAAATAATTCCATCTGAGTCATTAGAGGGGTTTATTTTCCTACTACTTATGATTTTTTCCACTTCATTCCTAAATTCTTTTGATAGTCCAAGGTTTTCAAAGGATTTCCATTTCCATCCTAGAGCTGGGTTATTATCTACTAACTCTATATAATCCTTCACATATATACCCCTGTCACACTTTATATGGAACTATGGATGGTTCATCATTTAGAATGGTACATAGAGGTGGACAGACATTCCAAGAATCTTCCTAGAATAGAGCCTTACCTCCATTGCCTGTAGCCCAAGTAATATTATCTGAGATTATATCCCTATACACCAGTATAAAATTCCAAATTCGCAACCCTTTAGGAGGAAAATTATGTTTGAAGATACTTAAGGGATCCCTACCATCTAAATATTTGAATCTTAGGATTTTGACCTATTTAGCCTCTAGATCTCTATAATATTCCATACCAATTTGGCACCTAAAGTTGTATTCTGTTGTTTAATATTTTTAACATTTAAACCACCTTCCCCTATTGGTTTACATATCTTATCCCAACAAATCATTGCTAATCTTTTTTTATCATTGGATCCTTGCCAAAAAAAATTCCTTAGTTTTTTATTAATTTCCTTCTCTATGCCTTTAGGCAAACTAAGACACATCATTTGATAAATAGGGATAGAAAAAAGGATAGATTTGATCATAATTGTTTTACCAGCATTAGTTAACCACTTTCCTTTCCATGACTCTGCCTTTTTATCAATATTTTTTAACGCATTATCCCACAAATTAGTTGACCTATTACCCTTGTCTAAGGGAAGCCCTAAATATTTGCACGGAAGTTCTCCTACGTTGAATTCCAATATCCTACTTATATTCTATTGTATAGAATTTGGTGTATTCAAAAAATAAATCTCAGATTCACCTTTATTTATTTGTTGTCCAGAAGCTGTAGAATGCAGATTTAGGACATTTTTAAATTCTCTCGCTTCTAATATATTAGCCTTCCCAAAAAGAAGGTTATCATCAACAAATTGTTGATGTGTACATTATTCTAATTCTTCAGTGATCTTGATTCCTGATATTAAGTGATCATTTTTAGCCTTGGTTAGGGTTGTGTCTAGAGCTTCTGCCATGATAACAAAAAGAAAGGGAGACAGAGGATCCCCTTGTTGAATTCCTTGTGTAATATTTAAAAAACTAGTTGGATTACCATTAACCATTACAAACATCTTTGGTCCAGAGATACATTCAAAAATAAGGTTGATCCATTGTTTAGAGAAACCAAAGGATTATAGGCATTTGCATAAAAATCTCCAATCTACCTTATTGTAAGCCTTTTTGATATCTAATTTTATAAGCATGCTTGGTAAATGATTATGTTGGATAGTGTGGATGGACTCTTGTGCGATAATAACCCCATCTAAAATAGATCTTCCATGTATAAAACCAGATTATTCTTTTGAAATTAGCAAAGGGAGAAACTTTTTTAACCTATTAGCTAAGGTTTTAGTTAGTAATTTATATAGTGTATTACATAGAGAAATGGGTCTGTAATCATCAAAGCCTTCAGGGTTTGAATTTTTAGGTATTAATGCTATGAACATATTGTTAATTTCTTGTAGTTTCCTTCTTGAATTTCTCATACCCTCTAAAGAAGAGACAACCTCATCACCAATAAAACTCCAACATTTTTGGTAAAAGAAGGTAGGGAATCCATCAGGCCTAGGAGATTTATCAGGATGGAGATGTTTCAAGGCTATCTCAACTTCTTCTTTAGTAAATTTTGCATTTAGTATTTTTTTTTGTTCCTTAGTTATAATACTATGGATATTATTTAATATTTCATTTTGGGTCAATCTGTCTGAACCATCTAGGTTATTCAGAATATTTTCAAAGTGATTGACTGCTTCTTCCACAATTTTCTCAGGGTTCTCAATTATAGTTCCATCACTTTTCTTGATACTTTTTATTTTATTGAAATTACATTTTTCCTTAGAACTATTGTGGAAATTTTTTGTATTTTTATCTCCTTTTTCTAAGCATACTTCTTTGGATCTCTATTTCTAGTATGTTTCTTCTTTTTACAATATATCTTCATAGTTATTTAATAATTTTTTTTCTTCATTAAAAGTTTCTATATTCATCCCATCTCTAAGGATTTCCTCATTAAGTTTTTATAGATCTTTCTCTATTGTTTCCTTAGTTTCAAATATATTTCCAAAATGTACTTTGTTCCATTCAATTAATCTTTGTTTAATATGTTTAAGTTTTGCATTTAGTATAAATGTTTTTGAGCCTTTGAAGATTTTTTCATTACACCATTCTTCTATCTTAAGAAAGCATTTTTCATCTTTAAGCCACATTTTTTTGAATTTGAAGGGGTTATTTTTCGGTACTAAATCTTCTTCTAAGATTAAACTAATTGGATAATGATCAGATCCTGAATGTGCTAAGATGTTAGATTTAAAGCTAAGATTTAATTTGGATAAATCCCCAATATAAAGAAACCTGTCTAGTTTTCAGTAATCAGTTCAGTTTCTATCCTTCTGTTTGACCATGTATATGATCCATTATCCAATGGAATATCCATACCATTAATTAATTGTATCCATTCTTTAAATTCTATCATTGTCTGAGTAATACTCTTTGATCCACCCGATTTATCTTTAATATCTAAGATAGCATTGAAATCTCCACCCAAGAAAAGGTTCTTATCTGGAAAGCCTTGGATGAAGGACTCAATTTCCTTCCAGACTATCCTTTTTTCATGAAGGAATTTAGGGCCATATATGTTAATTATGATAAATTCTAGGTTGCTTCTAAAGTTTCTGACCTTAGCTTCCATCCAATGTGAGCTAGAAGCAATGGGGCTTAAAGAGATAAACCTTGGGTGCCATATAAGAGCTAATCCTCCCGAAGCTCCATTCGAATCTTCACCTATTACTTCCCATATTCCTAGCCTCTTACTAAGATTATTATAACCACCCTTTCCTAATTTAGATTCTTGTATTAAGAAAAGGGCTGCCTCTAAAGAGGATAAAATCCTCTTAAGGAGGCGTTGTTTGTTAGAGACATTTAATCCCCTAACATTCCATGATATTATTTTCATGGAACCTTGGGAAGGAGCTTCCCCTTCCCTGCATTTAGAATTGATGTTATTTTGACTTGACCCGTGGCTATCCCATCTTTTTGCCTTAATTCTATGAGACTTTCTGCCTCTTTTAAGAGATTGTTTTGGATAATCCAGACACGTTTTACCATCAGATGAAAAACATAAACCTAATTTCATATCCTTGTTAGATTCTAACTTAGAAATTATAAGAGGACCCGATTTAGCTTCCTCATGACTATTGATTCTATTACTTTTAGGATTAACAGATCCTCTAAATCCTGATTTAATCCAAGAAATTCATTAATTTCATCTATCTCCTCATTTATGATATTTTCATTTAAATTAGTGTCCTCAGATTTATCTAAATCATCACATCTGCTAACCTGGATACCATGAGTACCAGTCCCATTTACATCCTCTGTGCAGGTTTGAATAATTTTAAAGGTATAGGGTTCAGAATTACCTCCTTATTTCTTTTATGTTCATCTTCATAATTATTGCCTATGTTTGAGGGAATGGTAGTAGAATCTAGTTTATCTCTAATTGGGGATTCCATTCCTTTCATATCATTTTGGTATAGTAGAATATATGATAGTGTTATATTGTTGTGTAATGCCATTATCTTATTTATCAATATGTTTTTTTGTCTATCAAATTCCTCTATATCAATTATTTCATCATCAGATGAATCCATAAAATCCTCATACCCTATCGCCGAATCATAATAGGGTACCACATCTAGATAGTTTGTTTGATTCTATTTTTTAGGGTGAACCATTTTAGGTGCTTTCTTCTGTAGATAGATAATCTTACCAAAATTGCAATCTATAGAAATTATATATATTTTTATCTTTAGATTCACCTATTCCTTTTAGAGGTAATTTTGAGTATACATTGTTGTCTACTTTATGCTCATTTTGATTTCCTATTGTATCTGAAGTTAATTTTTCCGTTCTAGTTATATATCTTCGAGAGCACATGAATTGCCAAATTTTGATACCTAGGGTTTACACAAGTTATTATTAGACCTCACATCTTGAGAAGATAAATTAGTGATAAAGAAACTACCATTATCTAGAAAGGCAATGCCAGGAATGGTTTCCTTAGAGATCGAGAAGCTAGGATATTTACAAATTTCCCCATCTTCAAAAGGGAGGAACAAGAATTTGGGGCAAGGGATACTCTCATATTAAAGAAATTGTGAAGGTCTGTTGTATAATTAATTATACTATAATTTAATTCTTTATGAGAGATAAGCCAGATTTTGTTATCTATTTTTTCATTAAAATACTCTGGTTGAAAATGATAAGTGATTTTGTTAGTAATGAAATTAATAGGTTTTAAAGCCTTTGTGTTGCCTTTAAATTGCATCAAAATTTTTTATTTCAAAAGATTCATTTATAAACCTATCTCACCTCCAAGACTATCCCCTAATTGAGTAATAATTTTGTTGTGAATTAGTTCCACGGGCATATTAGAAAACTTAATCCATTTGTGCGTTGAAATGTTATCAAACATATTCAAATTAAATTTGGGTTTCCATTTTAAAAACTTAATCGCATGTCCTAATTAAAAAATTTGGTCATTGGATAATAATTTCTTTTTAATAGATAAACCTCTACATTCCAGAAAAAAAAAATTTGTTGGAAAGAAAGGTTATACTTACTTTCTCCCCGAGGGTGTCCTAAAACCAATATTTAATGTCATATAAGGCTGAACCAGAGCCAAACCATTTTCCATATAACCCAAGGGATTTGCAATGATTCCACAAACATTCTGTGAAAATTTGGTTACCTTTAATAACTATATCTGTCATCTCATTGTTAGGGTTAGGTTTACAATCCCTGGGTCTACGGTGCGAAGGAGAATAAACCCCAATTTTAGGGTTCCCCAACTATAGGTTTCTCTCACGATCATGACTAGGGAAAGAATGCTTCCCCTGGATGAAAGCCCTAGGAGATATCCTAGGGGAGGGAGACATCAAAGCCGAAAACCTATTGAAAATAGTAACATCCGAGGGTTTCAAAAATTTCTTTTTATGAGAACGGCGAGAACCAGAAACCATTTCCCATCTATTCTCTCTCATGATATGGTTTTCCTTTGAGGATACATAGGGCATTATAGGAGCATAGGAAGAATTTACATGTTTTTTCCTTGCGAAAAATGCCAGTTGATAATCTAATGATGTCACACTAAAACTTTTTTTCGGTCCATAATCCTGGCTAGAACCAAAGATTTTAGACCATCTTGTGTGACAACCGTCGCGTAGGGGATAAACAAAGCCAAATCTATCAAAAATATGTTCCGCACCAAATTTATTAGGGTTAACAAACTTCCCATTGATATTCACCAAACTGCTCTTCTTTTTACTCGAGAAAAGCGTCTGTTATGCTATCGCTTTATTTTTTTGTAGGATTGTTTTTTTAATTATTATTTGGTGAATATTTTAAATTTTAATACAATAGTACAAAAATTTTAGGAAAAAGATAAGGAGTAGGTGTATGTCTAACCACCATAGCCACAATCAAATGATTATATTTTTTTATAAGATTCTAGATATAAGTAGAAGACGCATGCCTGGATGTGAAATATATCTATTTTTGTAATTTTTCCAAGTATATAGTTAAATATGATTTTTCCAGTACAAATTTTTCAAAATATTAAAATCGTATGTCTGACCACCATAGCTTTGTCAAAATTTTATAAAATTCATTTTTTTAATCGTATAGTATGTGAAGCATGTAATGTGACATATTTTTTATTCAAAAAATGTTATATCATTTGAAAGTTATGTAAGTTTTTCAATCAATCTATCAACCACGACTTTAGACGTAATTCAATTAGAAAATGATTAATAATTATTTATCAAAATCAAAATAAGGTAGAATTTATATTTGTGGAAAGATGGGAATCTCCTTAAGAAATCCATTTTGTTTCATCAATTTTGGGTACACAAAATTTTTCAGCTACATGGTCGAAGTTTGGAAACGCAAGGAAAACTCATAAACAGGTTTTTTGTGTTAACTTTTCAAGTTTGTAATCTGCAAGCTAAATCCTATAACAAACTCAAGGAAAATCCCAAAGCTCCTCATCAATGATGTGAGGTATTCCATTATCTATATCATCCAACTAATCCCCATTATCCTACCCTTCATTGAGTAATATAGAGAAAAACTGAACAACCTCAACATTAATACTATGACGATCAAACAACACATTTCCCTCCATATTCTTGATGACATTAATCTTGTTGGAAATCTATTGAGCCTTGACCAAAGAATGGAAAAAAATTGTATTCCTATCACTAGGTTTGAGCTAACACACCCTAGATTTCAACTTCCAGAAGAGTTCTTCCCTTGGTAGTTCTTCGTGCATCTCCTATAGTAAAGATTTCTCTTGTTCAAATTCAAATTCTATCATCCCATCCTTAATAACATTAACATCAAGAGTTCCTCCAATTATTTAGCAATCTAATCATTTTCCACAAAAAATAGTTTTGAAAAACCTCATATTCCATTCTTTCAACTTTCCATTAATATATTGCAGTTTTTTGCAAAAATGAATGCTTTAGTGTTTTGCAGCCATGGGGCCTCCTTCTACCAGGTATCAATATATGAAAAAATTTATGGATCCCAAAACCACATACACTCAAACTTGTAGGGAGCCCTTATTGTCTTGGCATCATCTTGACAATAGAGTGTAATAGGGAAAAGATCTGAACTTGAGAAAGGTACTTATTGATGACATGTAACTGATTGAATGTTTGATAATGTTAAGTTGAAGATGATGCAAGACATTAAATCAGTTAATGGTTTTTATTGTCAGTGATGTCAACTTGATATAATTTGTATGGTCATATACATAATTTCAAAGACTTCAGAGAATCAATGCAACAAAGATTATGCTTTCAGCAATGCATAAAAGTCAAGTAATCACTAAGTGATAGACAACACCGACGGAGTGCACACCATCGGTAAAGGCAAAGAAAAATTCAGAGTGATGCCCGATGAGAAGAAGATAGTGTTTCCTGATGAAGCAAAATCTAATGATGCCCAATGGATGGAGATCCCAAAGCTAACTAAAGTTACACCGACGGAACTGGCAATTATCACCGACAACTAACTGCAGAGTTGACCGACAGAACAGAGAGTTAAGAAAATGATAAAATATCTAGCTGGCAGAACTTAAGAATAGACTTAACTGGTTGTTTTATTTGTTTTATTTGACCAGAGTTAAGTAATTGATTTAAAGAAGATTTGTACAGTTGGCAAGAAGATAACTACGAGATAAATCAGGAGTTAAAGTCGCAAATTAGATTGGGTGGATTATTTTTCACGCCAAGAATCAAGAATCAAGAATCAAGAATTAAGGAATATCATGTCTAAATAAGAGACAAGCATAATTCATTTCCACAAGAAATCAAATACATGGGGAGTGAATAGAAAGAGGATGCTAAAGAGAAACTGATGAAGGATAACTTCATACAGTCCTGATCAATCAAGCTGAAGGAGAGCTAAAGAATTCTGTAGACACCGACAAACAGTGAAGCACAACATCATAGAGCAGAAAGTGTGGAGCACAAAGAATTGAATTGATACATTGATCAGAGAGGTATTGTACTTAAATAGATCTAAAAATCTACAATTCAAGTTGCATTAGAAACAAGTCATAATGTTTCAGTTTAACCATTGAAGCATCAAGTCTCTTAACAGAGTAGGAATTAACCGTCTTCTATAATTGAGGTATATCCTAAAAGATTGCCAAAAAGGTCAATTCATGAAAGTAGCATTGAAATTGCATAAAGCCTATTGACAGCCTAAGAATAAGGTTGATTCAACGAAGGTAGCAAGATTTTCCTAAAGCCTATTGACAGTCTAAGAAGGAGGCTTATTCAAGGATAATATCAAAATAGATGCCAGATACTAAGTGAAACCTCTATGTATAAAATCCTCTAACAAGGTCGCACTTAATAGTGTGTTTGTAACCTTTAACAGGGTTGGCTCCTAACAGGGCTCACTTCAGAAGAGTGAAAATTTGGGGTACCGGTCCCAGTGGTTTTTTCCTTAACAGGGTTTCCACGTTAAAAATCCATGTGTTATGTGTGTATGGTTTATTACTTCATTGTTTTACATTTCACATATGCATTTATGGATTGATTGGTATACTCTGCATATTTACTGAGTAATGGTAAATAGTTTTACTACTTATCGATTATCAAGAAGAACAAGGTCAGAAAAGGAAAACTGACAGACAGTTAATTAGTATAAGTATTTCAAGGCATGCATCTTGTATGGACTTAATAATCTAAGGTGTATTGATTGGTGGTTAAAGATTAAAGGATAAAATTTTGAGGCCACTGATTCAATTACTTTTGAGTATTGGGTAAAAGGATTGAATTATAATCTGTTGAGTGTTTCTCAGCTGAATAATTCAGTTCACAAAGTAGCATTTGAAAATAAGAAGGAAAAGATCTTCAATGAATCAAGAAAACTGATTGGTATCGGTGAACAGACTAAAGGCAACTTATTCTATCTGAATGATACTAATCCCACTTGCTTGATGACTAGAAACGAAGACATATGGTTGTGGCACAAAATATTGTGTCATGTGAATTTTGACAACATGATGAAAATAAGAAGAAAAACAAGTGTAAGAGGCTTACCGATGATGACAAAGCCAGACAACATCATGTGCAAAAATTGTCAAAAGGGTAAAATGACAAAGTCTAGTTTCAAAAGTAAAACCCATACATCTGATGATATTCTAGAATTAGTC
>MU227473.1:79227-91782 GCA_018584345.1 Thuja plicata | reverse complement strand
ATATTTTATTCTCTTTGTTGATGATTACTCTAGAATGATGACAGTCATGTTTCTAAAAGAAAAATCTGAAGCATTCAAGATGTTTAAATGGTATAAGGCAATGGTAGAAAAACAAAGTGGTAAGGATTTGAAATGTTTGAGATCAGATAGAGGAGGAGAATTTATATAAGATGAATTCACTAATTTCTGTAATGAGCATGGTATAAAAAGACAAGTTTCTACACCAAGGACACCACAACAAAATGGGATTGGTGAGAGAAGGAACAGATCAATAGTTGATTGTGAAAGAACACTGATGATAGAGAAAGGAATCACCCAAATCTTTTGGAGAGAAGCTGTCAGCACTGTTGTTTATACACTTAACATAGTACAATTAAAGAAGGACACAAAGAAGACTCCTTATGAGCTATGGTATGGTAAAACACCCAATGTAAGTTACTTCAAGATCTTTGGTAGTCAATGTTATGTCTTAAAGGATGATAGAAATGGAAAGCTTGATGCCAAAAGTGATGAAGGAATTTTTCTGGGGTATTCTACCAAGAGCAAAGCTTTTAAATGTCTAATCAAGGCTTCTAAAAAAATAGTTGAAAGTGCAAATGTGAAGATTGATGAATTTATAGAAAAGAATGATCTAAAAAGCACAAAAGAACTAGAGGACTACAACAAGTTTGTATACTATGAAGAACCCATAACTCTACCTGAGCAACTGTGCTTAATTCCATAACAATAGAATATTGCAACCG
Source organism: Thuja plicata (assembly GCA_018584345.1). Lineage (NCBI taxonomy): Eukaryota > Viridiplantae > Streptophyta > Pinopsida > Cupressales > Cupressaceae > Thuja > Thuja plicata. The sequence goes on along the minus strand of MU227473.1, from coordinate 91,039 downwards.
ATGGTCAGAATACTATTATCGACGATCAGGATAATGATCAAGATAATGTGCAAGGTAATGAAGATCAAGCTGATGTACAAAGACATGTACCTATACTTGCAAGATATGTAAGAAGGAACCATCTAGAGGACCAGATCATAGGAGATAAGAAAGCTGGTACAAGAACAAGAAGTAAGTCTTTAAAATCAAATTATTTAATTTGTGAGTTTGAGCCAAAATCTTTCAATGATGCACTAGATAATGAAGAATGGATAAGAGCTATGAATGATGAGATTGAGAAGATTGAGAAGAACAAAAAATGGTCACTTGTGCCAAGACCAGATGACAAAAATGTCATCGGTACTAAATGGATATTCAGGAACAAGCTGAACGAGAATGGAGAAGTCACAAGGAACAAAGCAAGACTAGTATGAAAGGGGTATGCACAAGAAGAAGGTATATACTATGGAGAGACCTTTGCACCCGTTGCTAGGCTAGAGGGAGTAAGAATACTAATTTCTTATGTTGCATACAAAGGATTCAAATTATATCAAATGGATGTCAAATCAGCATTCCTAAATGGAATACTTGAAGAAGAGGTATACATTGAGCAACTAGAAGGCTTTGTAGATCCAGACAAGAGGAACATGGTATGTAGACTTCAAAAATCCTTGTATGGATTGAAACAAGCTCCCAGAGCCTGGTATGAATGACTTCAATCCTATCTAATAAGTTTTGGATTCATAAGGACTAGTGAAAATAGTAATCTTTATTTGAAGAAAGATACTGATGCTAACACTTTGATTGCTGAAATATTTGTTGATGACATCATATTTGGAGGCAATGATATACTATGTAAGTCATTTGCTGATGAAATGAGAAAATAATTTGAGATGTCTATGTTTGGAGAGATCCTAAAAATATTCATTGTCCAAATACATCAAAGAGGTCTTGAAAATATTCAAGATGGAAGATTCCAAACCAGTTGGAACACCGATGGCTACTGGAAGTAAGTTGACAAAGGAGGACAAGACAACAGAGGTAAATTAGACTTTGTACATATCAATGTGGTGCAGGAGCACCACCTCCTTGCATAAAAACTTAACAAACTCATGCCTCTTATAACATCAAAAACATTGGAAAGTTAATGTCTACAAGTAGACAAATCCTTGAGACCCAAATGTAAGTCTTAGTCACAAGTTTGGCCATTTTATAAGCCGCTTGCTGTACTAGGATCAAAGGGATCAATAAAGGATATTTTAGGATAGTTTCTAGTATTTTTTTAAAACAATAATGGAAACTTAAGTGTAAATACTTAAGGTTGTGATAAGTTATGTGACTCTTGGGTTACATGTTTTAAAATTGTTGCTAATGGCAACTGCAGTAGTTCATTAAGAATAATCATCATTCCCCAACCGGCAAAAATAGTTGGAAATGGGTGTAAGCCGTTGGGGAAAAGCCTTCATAGCCCTGACAGGCGGGTGGAAGGTGAGGAGAGATGTAAAAATTTCTTCTATTAATCAATAAAGAAAATCCTAAATTTTCCTGCACGTTGGAGAAGGGCTGTGGTCTGTTGTTTACGGTTGAGTCTGTTGGTATATGTGCTAGTTTCGGTCAGAAGGCCCCAATTCGATCTTCCAATGCAACTGCATTAATTTGAGACCATCAGTTGTTAAGGAATTTATCGGATTAACCCCTGCAGTCGTATTCTAGTTCTTCTTGGTGTATCTATCACATTTTGACATTTGGGTGAGGCATTTCCACCATGAGGTTTTCTTGAACTCGGGTGGAAAGCCAGTTTTGATTATGCTTTTGCAGATTTTTAGAATGGCCGGGAGAAATATGCAGGGAAATGAGGAAGTGGAAATTCCCTAGGCGGATCTCTTCGTGGTTGCGCCATTGTAATTAGGGCAGAATTAATTTGTCGGTTGAGCGCTGGGATTGTCTTTTCCTTAACACAGTTTGGGTGATATAAACATCACTGCATTAAGCCATCGGGCCTTGGGGGATATAATCACTGATTACACTACCCTCTGTTATGATGCGAGCTCGGGTTTCTTCATACCGCCGCTAGCAACCAGTCACACAAAGACTCGGCGCTCCCCTATTTTTAGTGAGTTTAGATGTGGGAATGCATCAACATTTCCGATGGTGGTGAGCCTCTGTTTTGCATACTACCTCCACGGCAGAGACCAGTGCATCCTCGTTCTGTCAACCATTGACCAGTTCGTAATAGCGCACAACTTGGGGAATCTCGGCGTGCGCGGTTTTAGGTGCCTCAGTCCTAAAGATCGACCAGCAGTACCAATTCCATGGAGTGTGCACGGGTTTTGAAACAGTGAACTACAACCATTTCCGCGCCCCCTGCAGAACCATCGAGTAAGGAAATTGCGCATTGTGAATAGCGTGCACTATTCGACTTGGAGGTAACTCACTTTGCAAACCGATTCCAATGTATTTAAAGGGAGAATTTAAAACAATGTTGCAAAACCATAGTGTGTAATTTCAAATTTTTGATGAAGTTATAGTTTGCTTAAACGAAACCAAATGGGCTTTGGAGGATCGATTCACTTACAGCTTGAATCATATTATAATATGAGTGCAATGGCCACGACAAATTTGCCTTTCTGAATATAATCTGTGTCTGCATAGTACACCAATGGTAAAACCGATACATATACATATATTTGGGAACTCGGGTTTGTTGCAGTCGATTTGTTTGGTCATAGTGAAGTGCAGAGATTTCATTGTCTGCTGTACCCATTATAACTAGTCATAAATTGCTGTGTAAACTGGCCCTTGAAAGTTTTGTTCTCTGTACAGTCTGTAGGGTCAATTTTCCCTCTGCAGCCACTATCAATGTGCGTGATTATCTGGATGTTCTAACTTAATGAGTCTCTCGGGTGCTCATTCAATCAATCAGTTATTTTGAATTACATAACTACCAGTTGTGGATTCACTATTGTTGACTATCACCTATAGGTTCTTGGGGAATGTCTATAGTATGTTTGTGGTCTTTATCTAAGGTGTGTGAGTCAGGGGTCCAACCTCTATTTAACAGTTACAAGCTAATTAGTTTTCCATCAGACCCTTGACCCACTTACATCACAATGATTGGAAAACTCATGTATGTTGTACACACTAGACCAGATATTTCACATGCAGTAGGAATTGTTGCTAGGTTTTCTGCTAACCCCAGGGAATCACATATGACTGCTATGAAAATAATTCTAAGATATCTGAAGAATACTAAGGAATTTGGCTTATGGTATAAAAGATTGGGCTGGAAATATTGATGACTGGAAGAGCACAACTGGAGGGGTATTCTTCATGGGTGACAGACTTGTCACATGGATTAGCAAGAAGCAAGGATGCATCTCTTAGTCTACTACAAAAGCATAATATGTTGTTGTTGCTGCAAATTGCTCAAATATTGCATGGATCAAATAGTTGCTGGAAGGTATGCATATGAAGATCTTAGAACCAGTGGTTATCTATTGTGATAAAAATAGTACAATAAACATTTCCACGAATGCAGTCATGCATTCCAAGACTAAACACATTGCAATCAAGTATCATTATTTAAGAGAACAAGTTCAAGAAAAAGAGGTGATACTTGAATATGTACAATCTAAAGAACAATTGGCCGATATCTTCACCAAGCCACTACCCAAGGATACATTTGAGTACCTGAGAAAGAGACTAGGGGTCAAACCCTTGTCTACTAGTCACTAAAAGACTGAAAGCTACATCAACCTATATATTATCAGAATATCATTCATATTGATGCAAGTAACAAGATAAACTTTAAAGCTACATCTATATACAGAAAGGTATATATCAGAACCAAGAACCAGAGCATATTGATGTATTGCTGATGGATAAGGGAAATTCAAGGAATATATTATGGATCAAGAGAAAAGATCACTTGAAATTAATGTCAGATATCTGTGAGATATTTGTTTGGCATTGTTGTCAAAGGGAGAGAAAGTTTCCATATTATCACAGTCTTCAAAAAGAAGAAAGATTATCCATTATCAGATTACTCCAACAGGATGAGATCATATCCATAGGGAGAGTTGCTGACAAAAGACAGAGACATCAGAGAACAAGAACAGTCAAGAGAGATATTGACACAAGGGAAGGAAACAACACATCAGTACAAGAAAGCTGCAAGAATCAAATCTAAGCTAACATAGAGCTTACCGACGGTCAGACATTTTTATTAGTTATAAAAAAAAAGTGTTTGGTAATTTGATGAATTTCAACAATTGTATTTCATATTGTATTAGAAATAGTATAGTGTGATAATATAGTATGTTTCCATCAATGCTAAAGGGAGAGATTGATGACATGTAACTGATTGAATGTTTGATAATGTTAAGTTGAATATGATGCAAGACATTAAATCAGTTAATGGTTTGTATTGTCATTGATGTCAACTTGATATAATTTGTATGGTCATATACATAATATCAAATACTTTAGAGAATCAATGGAACAAAGATTATGCTTTCAGCAATGCATAAAATTCAAGTATTCACTAAGTGACAGACAACACTGAGGGAGTGCACACCATCGGTACAGGCAAAGAAAAAGTCAGAGTGATGCCCAATAAGTAGAAGATAGTGTTTCCCAAAGAAGAAAAATCCAATGATGCCTGACGGATGGAGTTCCTGAAGCTAACTGAAGTTACATCGATGAAACTGACAATTATCACCGATGACTAACTGCAGAGTTGACCAACAAAACAGAGAGTTAAGAAAATGACAAAATATCTTGTTGGCAGAGCTTAAGGATAGACTTAACTAGTTGTTTTTTTTTTTTATTCGACTAGAGTTAAGTAATTGATTTAAAGAAGATTTGTACAGTTGGCAAGAAGATAACTACGAGATAAATCAGGAGTTAAAGCTGTAAATCAGATTGGGTGAATTGTTTTTCACGCCAAGAATCAAGAATCAAGAATCAAGAATTAAGGAATATCATGTCTATATAAGAGACAAGCATAATTCATTTTTGCAAGCAATCAAATACACGGGGAGTGAATAGAAAGAGGATACTAAAGAGAAATTGATGAAGGATAACTTCATACAGTCCTGATCAATCAAGCTGAAGGAGAGCTAAATAATTTTGTAGACACCGACGAACAGTGAAGCACAACATCACAGAGTAGAAAGTGTGGAGAATAAAGAATTGAATTGATACATTGATCAGAGAGGTATTGTACTTAAATAGATCTAAAAATCTACAATTCAAGTTGCATTAGAAACAGGTCATAATGTTTCAGTTTAACCATTGAAGCATCAAGTCTCTTAATAGAGAAGGACTTAACCATCTTCTATAATTGAGGTATATCCTAATAGATTGCCAAAAAGGTTGATTCATGAAAGTAGCATTGAAATTTCATAAAGCCTATTGACAGCCTAAGAAGAAGATTGATTCAAGGATGGTAGCAAGATTTGCCGAAAGCCTATTGACATTCTAAGAAGGAGGCTGATTCAAGGATGGTAGCAAAATAGATGCCAGATACTAAGTGACAACCTCTATGTATAAAATCCTCTAACAAGGTCGCACTTAATAGTGTGTTTTTAACCTTTAATAGGGTTGGCTCCTAATAGGGCTCACTTCAGAAGAGTGAAAATTTGGGGTACCGGTCCCAGTGGTTTTTCCCTTAACAGGGTTTCCACGTTAAAAGTCCATGTGTTATGTGTGTATGGTTTATTACTTCATTGTTTTACATTTCACATATGCATTTTTGGATTGATTGGTATACTCTGCATATTTACTGAGTATCGGTAAATAGTTTTACTGCTTATCGGTTATCAAGAAGAACAAGGTCAGAAAAGGAAAATTGACAGACAATTAATTAGTATAAGTATTTCAAGGCATGCATCTTGTATGGACTTAATAATCTGAGGTGTATTGATTGGTGGTTAAAGATTAAAGGATAAAATTTTGAGGCCACTGATTCACCCCCCCTCTTAGTTATTACTAACACTTATATAAAAAATTCATAAGTGCACAATCTTCCCACTTCCCAACAAAAAATAAATGATCTGAATGTTCTGCTATACAAAACTATTTTCTCTATTTGTCCAAGTAAATAAGCCATATTTGGACTAAATTTCTTCCATTGTATTGTTAAATATGAGCCTCTAAAAGTCCTCATGTATCATGCCTAGAGCTTGTCTACCACCACTTTTCTCCATATTCCATCTTGTTGCATAAAAGTCTCCCCCAAAAATCACCAATTCTTGTGCAACCACTTCCAAACAAGAGGTTATTTGATTCCACACAAACCTTTTCTGACTTGTCCTTGTTGCACCACACACATTCAAAAAAATAATATTTTTATTTTCCTCCCTTAGATGTATGTGAACCATGATCAAATTGGACTCCCTCATTCTCTCTATAACCATAACCTTCTGTGGATTCAAGAGTACTACCATTCCACTTGAAGATCCATGAGTATCTATACCAAGTCCTTCCCATCTTTTCCAGGCCTTGAGGTGGAATAGAAAATCAGATCATGTCGTCTTAGTCTCTTGAAGTAGAATGATGTCTGACTTCTCCTGATAAAAACATTGTTTGATCAATCGCCTTTTGTCAGGGGAATTTCAACCCATGACATTCCATGATAGGACCTTCATGGATCCTTGGGAAGGGTAACACCCTTCTTGGAATGTAGCTTCATTTGACCTTTGGCACTACTAGCCAGTTCCAACTTGAACATTTTAGTTTTTGGGCCTCTTTTCCTCTTATATGTATTTTTTACCTTCTTGGACTTGGTATGTGTCTGTTTTAAAATAGCTATTTTCTCCAAAATGTCCTATTCCTTTGAGATTAAATGTCCATCTGACCATGAGAGGTCCATCTACTAAACCCCAAAGAGGGAATAACCCAGCTAGAATCTGTAGTGTCATTCACCTCTTTCCTTCCCACTCCAATGTTCTTCAGTGCCAATTCTACGCCTTCATATACTCACATATCTACACAAAATAAAGGAAAAGAGGGAGGAGAATGCATATTTACTTGAAGTTTAGCTAGATCATGAACACCAAACCCAAGAGACGGGGCCTCATCAGTACCTCCACTTCAAGGAGATGTTTTTTTGGTAGGATAATATAAAACATCCATTTGAATAGTATGTTCTAATGGCATGTCCATGTGCTCCATCATATATTTGACCATTGAGCTCAGGTTTTCCTAAATGCTTTCTTCCTCACACCCAATATCCTGGGGATCAAGTTCTGGAACTATCTCAGAGTTAGTCATAGGAACATAACTTACAAAAAGTGTGAGTCCACCTATCCATCCTCGTTATCCTACTCTTGATCTTTTCTATCATGTCAAGATAGGGTTTTTTATGCTCCTTCACATATTTTCTTACATTGAGACCTACCTAAATCTTCCCAATCACCTCCCTAGGTTGAATGACACACTACTTATCTTTTTTCATTCTGACTCTCAGGTCCACTTTGTTTTGTTGAACCTATTCCATTCCTAACATAGCTTTCCCAACACTGTGGTCTAATAGACCCCTCAAAATATCATTCCCACTAAGCCTACACTCTACATCTTGTGAAACACTAGGACCTCCTTGTGACTATTCTATCTCCCTAGTTCCTTTCATATTCATGATTTTTTGCAGAACAACATCAACTATGTTCCTTTTCCCTTTTCCACTTTTCCAACACTCCCATTTTGTGTGCACCAATTTTTTGCATACCATACATCATTCAATTTCATCTTCCATTTCGAAACTTTTCTCCCACACTCCAACATCTGATGCTAGCTCAATAGATTTGTATAGAGGATAGCTAGGGGTACAACTGATGCAAACCCTATCATATATTCTAAAATCTTTGTTCTCTACTCCCTCTCCTAGTTTCAGAAAATTTTGCAATGTATTTTCTATTCTTATGAGGTTCTCCTCCTCCTAGTACTCAAAATGTAAGTTCTATAACCTGATCCATATTGGCACTTCCCCAACCTAAGCTATTAATGGGTTGATTTTTATTCCCATTCCTTGATGAAAAAACCCTTCCCTCCCATCATGCAGGGGCCATTGTTGAGGACCCACTATTTATCTTGGCATGTCTCACAAATAACTAAAAAAAAGTATTAGATATTTAGTTTTAAGCTCTACCCTGAAGGCCTAATATTTCTCTCACCACTTCTTTACCCTTTATATAGACAACCATTCCCCAACCCATTTCATGGAAAGTATTTTTTCTTTCAACCAAGAAATTGAAACATTCCAACACTCAGAGAAAACACTTACCAAAACCTTTCCATAATTTTCTAGGGCGCTACACACCTTTTTTGATACGGTCCTATTATCTTCCTTCCCACTACAATCATTACTGTGTTGGTCCTTTGGTTTCCATATCTTCTTTTCCACTCTATTCCATTTAGAATCCCTCTTCTCATGTGGCTTTTTGTCTCTATTGCCATTATTGAATCAGTCTCTACCTCTTTCCACCCAGTAGGGGTGAACCTCTCACAACAACGATATTAAAACCTTAGACCTCTTTTTCCATGATTGAAATTGAAACATTTTGTTCTCATCGAAGGAATCCATGAAGCAATACACTGTTGAGGGTGATGGTGTATCCCATCTGGATCTCCCCATGTCCATTGATCTGGTCTTCTCCATGCACCTTCCTTCCAACGGATCCTTCCTCCTATCATCCTCATGTGTCTATACATATTGAGCTACAATATTTTGAAAAATAACTATCTATTGATTATTACTTAATACAAACTTTAGGATAAAAAAATTGATTATGGAGTCATTTTCTCATACACCAAAATGTATGTGGCTAGAAAAAACCCTCATAATAACATCTATTTCATCTCAATTTGCTTTAAGGGAATGAGAAATGCAACTAAATTTCAACACCATGAGCACAACAATATAACGATATAGTTAGACCTAAAAAAATCATCCTGGAATGCCTTAAAATATGAAGAAGCAATAAAATGGATGGAGAATAATTTATAATAATGTACACAACAACTATGACTTTGAAACAAAGGTGAACAACGTAAAGAAGAAGTTAATTAAGGTGGAATGAAATTGTATGGGAACACCCTAAAATTATCTCTACTTGTATGACATGGAAAAATTAGAGATACTAACAATAAAAGAAGTAGGGAAAAAGGTGAATGAAATAAAAACAAAGTTTAAACATACCATGGAAAAATAAGAATCCTAAAAAAACATGCTTTGTATCAAATTCATAAAAGATGTCTACAAGTCTTTATGAGATAAAGTAATCAATATAAAGATAAAGATAGGTCGAAGGAATATATTATTTTAAACTTATGTAAACAATCCAAACTTGATAATATCATGATGCATAACATATACCCATTTATTAATCCACAAATCAAATTATTAATCAATTCACTTAACTAAATAGTAAAAAAAATCTATAAAAAAGGAAAAATAAAAAATCAAATAGATTAATTGTTTGACAAAAAGAATCTAATTGGTATCTCTTGGATAACCGATGGTTAATCTTGAGACATGGGTAGGGAATTTATGTGGCTATTGTTGTAATTAGCATTATGTGCCATAACCACTTCTGTATCTGGTAGTGTTTACATTATCTGTTAGAATAGTTGAGAGGGGGGCTGGGGGGGGGGGTGAATCAGTGGCCTTAACAATTATTCCAAAAGATCCAACCAAAAAACTTATCCCTCAAATATAATACCTTCAATTATCTTACAGTCCCAATTTCATCAAGATGTATGCCATAAATAATCTTAACAAAATAAACTTCTCGGTAAGATTTACTGTTTATCTTTTCTGGACTTTATCGAGTAGCAACAAATAAACTTAGTGTTCACCGACCAATCGAGTTTCAATAATGTGTAAAACAAAATATCAATGCAATGAAACATATACACATTTAACACATAGATTTTAACATGGAAACCCAATATGGGAAAAAACCACCTAGGACCGGTAACCCAAAATATTTTCACTCTTCTATAGTGAGAGAGCTGAAGAGCCAACCCTGTTAAAGGTTACAATACACATTGTTAAGTGTGACCTTGTTAGAGAATTTAAAAGCAATAGTATTTCTTTTGACCTAGCACTCACTATGTTGTCAACAAGAAAACCTTTTGATACTCTTGAGTATCTCAATATAATAAGGACTGTTAAATCCCACTCAGTTAAGAGATTTTTTGAATCAATGGTTAAACCGATACAGTAAATGATTTGTTTAAAATAAAACTTTGATTTGCAAATATTAAGATCTATTGTTAGTCCAATAATACCTCTTTGATCAATATATACTTCAGTTACTTTTATTTCTTTCTTTATTTTGCTCGGTGAATGCTCTGTCCTCTCTTGCTCAGTGACTACAGGATTCCTTGACTCTATTCTTCACCCTGTATGATCAGATCTGCATGAAGAGTTCTATCTTCACACAAAATATACTCAACATTCCTCCCTTTGATAATGAATTCCTTGTGTCTTTATATAGACATTATTAGCTTCTCAATCTCCTTGTTTTTGTTATAGATCTCTCCTTGATCTGTAAAACTCACCATGACTTGCTTATCCCATAAAGATCTCCTTTGGTTTTATTCCATAAATCTCTCCTTGATAACTATGAATAAAATGTGCTTTTAATATATTTTCTTGCTTTACCTTAACTGATCATTCATAATAAATCAATCAATTAGTCAATCCCTAAATTGTAGCTCTGCCAGCTAAGAAATTTTGTCATTCTTTAACTCCAACTATGATTGGTCATCAACTTTAGTTATGCTCGGTCAATAACTCCAGTTATGCTCAGTCATTAAATTTTTCTCAATAAAACTTGCTCAGTTACTAATGTGTTGGATGATATCAATTTTGGTTACTGATCATGCTGTTGATATTCATGTTTTGTCACTGATGTCAACATATATTTGTATGCAGAAGATAGACTGACTACTTAACTAGAAGGAGTGTACAGATACTGTACGGATGATTCAGAACAATCAAAGTTGGATTTATGCAGAAGGATGTGTGCTCACCTTATTCCTAAGGTCACTTGGCTTTTGTACACCTCTTCTTTCGTGATCCATGGTTCCCAAGTTTTCCAAAGGAAAGGGTTAGTAGCAAAGGTTTCACAAATGATATAAATCAAGTACACAATAACTACTAAAATGATTAACCTAAAACATAATCAATAAAGGTATAGGAAAGAGAAAGGAAAGCAAATAAATGCAAACCCCATGATGCTTAAAGCTTCTATTGTTTTTCTCTACTCCTTCCGAAACACTATTCTTAATGCTCAGTATTGGCGGGGCAGCGTCTATGACTTGAGAAGTGATTGAAATGAGTGTGTGATCGCGAGATGGCTTGAATGCTAAAACCAAACTGACGTAGTAATGGCACACAAGAGCTTGAATTCCTAGATCCTTCAAATGGTTATGAAGGGTTTATTATATAGGAATTGGTGATGATATGAACGGTTGAGATCAATCCCAAAGATAGGGAGATGAATGGTTGAGATTAAAAGGAAGTGGAGAAGCCATCAGTGAACTCCACCTCTTCATTTGGTAAAGAAGAGATAAAGCTTGGTTGACTGAAGAGCTAATTGTGAGTTACATTTTTGAACTGAAGAGGTAGGTGAAGTTAGCCATGTGGACTAGAGAGATGGGTGGAGTAACCCATGTGAGCTGATTGGAGTTATCTCCTTGAAGATAAATGAATATTTAATTCATTTATTTAATTAATATTTTCAACATGTGAGATAATTGAATTATTTTTTATTAAGAATTGCTTTATTGAATGAAATTAAATTAATTTAATTGAAATTAACTT
>MU227473.1:61302-79087 GCA_018584345.1 Thuja plicata | reverse complement strand
AATTAAATAAAATTAATTATTTAATTAATTTTGAGAATTTGATTAGATGATTTGGGGAATGAATTTAGAAGAAAATAGATGATTAATTAATGATTAAAAAACTATTAATTAATAGATGAAAATTAGTATTTTTAATGTAAATTCGCAAGCCTGTCCATTTTAGGGTGTCTACATTTGCCCCTCTTTGATGCAATGTGACTTGTCGCAGTGTGTCAAAGAATTTTCAGATTTGATCCTGCCCCAGTGATAGCAAGTAGACTATATGCCCCGCAACAAATTAAGCATAGAAAATGCATCAGATGAGCATTAATTTGTTGAAAAAGTGAATCACTATATGATGATGATGAATGTATTCCTATGTTAGTTATGATGTTATTGATGATGGATGCATTGATTATATGATCTACTATTCACATGTTTTGGATTTTTCTTATGTAATAAATGAATGCAATCTACCATGCACAAAATTTTTGAGTAATGCATGTGTTAGTTAGAAAGAAGTTAGTTTTGGATAGATGTGCTCTGAGATTGATCTAATAGAATGGAATGATAGAAAAGATGTTCTTTTTGCATTTTTGGATAGATATGATTTGATAGAAAGGATGAGTATCCCAAATCGCTGCCCCTATTTCCAATATTTGTCATAATTGCATCTTTTTTTGTATTTTCTAAAATTCTGAAGAGCATCGAATGATCCAGATCACATACCACCTAGATACTGCCAGGACCTCTTGATAGCGGAAGGAGTAGAGAGATTGAATAGAAAGAGAACCTAGTGCACCCAAATATTGACCATTTGGGTTCAACTATGTTCCCCGTTTGAAAAGAAAGAGAGCCAAAAGCACCCAGATATTGACCATCTGGATACAGCTTGTCTTCTGAATTAATCTAAAACAAAGAAACCAAGATAGAACTCCTATGCACCCAGATTCCATCTAGATAACACTGTAAGCTCTTGATTTCCGAAAGGGAAAGCCAAGCAAACAAGATAGAACTCCTACGCCCCTAGAGTTCATCTGGATAGCATCGTGAGATCTTGTTTGCAACATAAAGGGAAAGACCATAGAAATCAAGATAGAAATCCAAAGAAACTCAGATTCCATCTGAATAGTGCTGCAAGCTCTTGATTCTATAAACCAAACAAGCAAAATAAAAGAGAAGGAATGTCCAATTCTTTCCCAGGGTTGAGCTCAGATCGTGGAACTGCGCGGCTGCCAGATAAGTGACAGCACCTACCACATTTATCCTAAATCACCATGGCCCTGAAATTGAAGTGAACATTCAACAAACATCAATCAAAGAAAATAAGTCATGATCTATCATAGCTACTCTCCTCACATGGTGGATCCTGGAGTAGCGTAAGAACATAACCACAAAATATAGACTGACATCTGACTGACTTGACTGACCTAGTCAACATTTTTGAATGGTTCCTCGATGTAGTTGGATTCTCTTGATTGGCTTGACTCTTTGGATAGGATTGATTGGCTTGATTGCTTGATTGTATCTAGTTTCAATAATAGATTACTCATATAAGACTAACCTGTCTGGTTTGAGCATACCCATCACTGTGTAAGACGATTGATGTGATTGATTGACTGATTGCTTTGATCATGTTGGAAGCTGATCAAGCTGTGTCAGATGGGCCCAATGCTGGTTCACAAAGCTCATAATTGTGACAATTCATAGATTGATGTGATCGTGTTGGCAGCTGATCAGGCTATGTCAGATGGTCCCAATGCTGGTTCGCAAAGCTCATGATTGTGACAATTGATAGATTGGGCGTAATCACCCATTGCTTGCTGATTGATTTGATATATTGATAAAGCTGTGTCAGATAAGCCCAATGCTGATTCACAAAGCTCATGATTGTGAAATTGATTGACTGATTACATTGATCATGTTGGCAGCTAATCAAGCTGTGTTAGATGGACCCAATGCTGGTTCACAAAGCTCATGATTGTGACAATTGATAGATTGATGTGATCATGTTGGCAGCTGATTAAGCTATGTCAGATGGGCCCAATGCTGGTTCACAAAGCTCATGATTCTGATAATTGATAGATTGGGCATGATCGCCCATTGCTTGCTGATTGATTTGATAGATTGATAAAGCCATGTCAAATGAGCCCAATGCTGATTCACAAAGCTCATGATTATGACATTGATTGACTGGGCATGATCGCCCGTTGCTCTCTTGATAACCAAGTTGGTTTTACTGCTTGGGATTTTGCAATATTTTGAATGTTTTTGATGAAGATTAATTTTCTCTTGATTTTTGATCTTTTTAGGATTTTTGATGAGTTTTCTGATTTTTTGGATTTTTTTCAAGACATTTAGAATTGCCCCCTAGTCTGGTGGACCAGTATTAACCATGGGTAAGTGCTTGGTGCTCATAGGGGAATGTGCTTCTGGATATAGCTTGGTTAGTCATTCTTGCATTTGAAATCTGATCAAGCTTTTGGAGTTCATTGATGGTGAAGTTGGATTTGAACACTTGGCACCTATTTTCTAGGTTTTCACTAAGAGAGCGATTTTGTTTCTCTTTACTTTTCTTCTTTTTTATTTTTTTTTAAATTTTTTTGGTATTTTCTGGATATGTAGATAGGTGCCTTAACCATAGAGACCTTAAGGGTAGAACCTCTTGAGATGCATGCTATTGATGTATCTGGGGAGATGATCTCCTTCTAGTGTCACTAGTATGAATGCCCCACTCTGGGTAGAGCTAATAATGACAAATGGTCCTAGCCAGTTAGGCTTGAACTTTCTGGGTCTGACTCTCTCTACTTGGTTCTTTTGATTTTCCATGAGGACAAGGTCTCCTACCTCAAATGTTCATGGCTTCACCTTTTTATGATAGTTCCTTCTAAGGTGATTCTGATAGCCTTGTAAGTGGTTGAAGGCATGCTATCTTCTTTCATCTAGTAACTCTAGTTCACTAAGTCTTGCTACTCTGTAGTCTTCATCTGAAACTAGGTTCTTTAATGATATCCTTAGGGATGGGATTTACACTTCAAGGGGTAATACCACCTCTAATCCATAGACTAGGGAGAAAGGAGTGGCTCCTATAGGTGTTCTCACACTAGTTTTGTATGCCCATAATGCAGGACTAAGCTGTAAATGCCAGTCTCACCCTGATTCGTTCACTATTTTCTTCAAGATTTTCAAGATTGTTTTGTTTGTAGCTTCGGCTTGGCCATTCCTTTGAGGGTAATAAAATTAAGAGAACCCTTGTTTGATATGGAACTATTCGCATATCTCTTCAACATCCTTGTTCTGGAAAGGTGTACCATGATCTGTCAGGATAGTTTGAGGGATCCCGTATCGATAGATGATGTGGTTAAGTATGAACATTGCTATTTTCTTTCCAATTATGTAAGTGAGGGGAATTGCTTCTACCCACTTAGTGAAGTACTCTATTTCTGCTATGATGTATTTGTGGCCATTTGCTGAAGAAGGTGTAATTTTTTCCACTAGGTCAAATCCCCACATCGAAAATGGCAATGGTGATGTGATAGGATTTAGTTCCTGGGTTGGTGCATGGATGAGGTCTCCATGAATCTAACACTGTCTACACCTTTGTACATGTTTGTGTGCATTTGTCTCTATTGTGGGCCAATAGTATCCCATGCGGATGATCTTCTTAACTAAGATGTTTCCACCTCCATGGGTTCCACAAATTCCTTCATGTACCTCGTACAAAGCTTTCTTGGATTCCATGGAAGTGAGACATCATAGAAGCGTTCCATCTAGAATTCATCTGTATAAAGTAGTTGAGAGGCTGGTATACCTAGAGGCTTGGTGGAGAGGGACTTTCTCTGGTTCCTAGACAAGTTGGGAGGTAAGACACTATTTTGGAGATAGTTATAGACACCTTGGTACCATGGGGATTTAGGACCAACAAGGACACATGCTGATTCTGTGATGGATGCCTGATGTGATGGCACCAAGAGTTTCTCCACTAGAAACTAGAATTTTGTTTTATTTCCTAGCATATCAATCAGTGATGCTATGGTAGCCATCACATCTACAACTTTGTTCTGTGCTTGTGGGACTTTCTCGAAGAAAATGTAATGGAACTTGGTGCGTAGTCTTTCCATCTGTGCTCTGTATGGTATGAGCTTCTCATCTTTGGTCGTATAATCATTGTTGACTTGACTGATGACCAACTCTGAGTCTCCAAAGACCTTTAGGTTCTTGATTCTCCATTGAATTGTTATCTTTAGACCAATGACCAGTGCCTCATATTTAGCTATGTTGTTGGTGCACGGGAAGTTAAGTATGAAAGACTTTGGAATTGTATCATGATCTGGAGTGATAAGCACTATCGCTACCCCTGCACCATGGTTTGTGCACGATCCATCAAAATAAAGTTGCCATACCTCGATCGTTGGTTGTAGTGTCATAATAGATTCGTTAGGAAAGTCAGAAATAATAGGTTGATGGTCCTGAATGGGTGCCTCTGCTAGTTGATCTATGATCACTTGTCCTTTGATAGCCTTTCTGTCTACGTACTCAATGTCAAACTTTCTTAAGATCATTACCCACTTTTCCAGTCATCCAGTGAGCGCTGCTTTGCTGAGGAGGTACTTTAAAGGATCAATATGTACGATCAACTTTGTTTGGTGACTCAACATATAATGTCTCAGATTTTGGGAAGCGAAGACAACTGCAAGGCATGAATTTTCAATTGGTGTATAGTTGAGCTCATATCCTACCAATGTTTTTCTTAGATAGTAGCTGGCCCTTTCTTTACCTGCATCATCATGTTGTGCCAAGAGTACACCTAATGCTGACTCTGTTGCTGAGATATATAAAAGTAATGGTCTACCTTGGACTGGTGGCACCAATATAGGAGACTTTAGAAGGTAGTCCTTGAAGACTTGGAATGCCTATTCACATTTCTCTATCCATATGAATTTGATTTCCTTGTGTAGTAGATGTTGGAATGGGTGGCACTTGTCTGCTAGCTGAGTTATGAAGCACCTGATTGATTGTAGCCTTCCTTGTATCCCTCTTAGTTGTCTCAGGTTTGATGGTGGAGGCATGTCCAATATCGCTTTGAATTTCACTGGGTCCACTTTGATTCCTCTATGTGACACTATGAACCCTAGTAGCTTTCTTGCTGTGACACCGAATGCACATTTCTTTGGGTTTAGACGGACCTTGAATTCCTGCATTCTGTCAAAGATTAGTCCCAATACTTGTAGATGATCCTTGCAAAGTATTGACTTGGCTATTATGTTGTCCACATAATCTTCCATTATTTTGTGGATGAGATCATGAAATATAGTTTTCATAGCCCTTTGATATGTCACTCTGGCATTCTTTATACCAAACGACATGACATTCCAACAATATGTCCCCAAGGACATGTGAAAGCTATTTTGTGTTGGTCCTGTGGTGCGATCCTTATTTGATTATACCCTGAAAAGTCATCCATGAGTGATATAATTTGATGTCCAGTAGTTAGATCTACTATCATATCAATGTTTGGTAAAGGAAAGTCATCCTTGGGACAAGCTATGTTGAGATCTCTGAAGTCTGTGCAAATCTGCATCTAACCACTGTGCTTTGTAACTAGTACCAAGTTAGATATCCAGTCTGCGTATGGTATAGGTCTTATGAACTTAGCATCTAGGAGCTTTTTCAACTTTGCTTTGACTAGCAATGCAACATGGGGATGCATCTTTCTTAGCTTCTGCTTGACAGGTTTGGAGTTGGGTAGAAACGGGAGATGGTGTAGTACTAGCTCTAGATCTAACCTTGGCATATCCGAGTAGGACCATGCGAAATTGATCATCCTTTCTTTAAAGAAGTTGATAAACTATCATCTCTCCTTGGGAGTGAGTGATTTTTCCAAGTATATGTTCTTTGGGTTCTTGTCATCTCCCAAATTGACTTCCTCTATTTCTTTTTCTAGTAATGTCAATTTCTCCTCTGTCAAGGGGAGGAGTTCCTTATTTCCATCTTCTAGCACCTCAGTGAGGTTTTCGCTAGAAGATACGTCTTGTTTTATCTTTTTATCATTCTTTTGTTCTTTTTTATTTTGTGGACTGGAAAGAGGAGCTTCCTCCCCAAAATATTTTTCTCTGTCGAGGTTAATGGAGAAGCCTACCTTGTGGTCTCCTGACGGAATGCCTTCCCTAAGTCCCATGAAATTATCTATAGCCTCATCATTCTCGAAGACATCTAAATCAGGTGGTCCTTGTTGATCCCACTCTATGAGCTCAGGGTGTACAAGACAGATACTTTCATGGTTGTCTTAAAATAATAACAAGAAAATAAAGAGAGACAGGAAATTATTTAATGCAACGAGCAGGAGTGAGAATATTTACCATGAATTAGTGCAAAAACTAGAAGCATTCACCAAAGATTCAAGAAACAAGGAGACAAGATTTTGAAGGGGGAAAAGCATGAAAAAAACCCCATGATATAAAGAATGGGCAAAAAAATGCCTAAGAATGAGAGAGAGAGAGAGAGAGAGCCAAGCTCATACAATGGTATTCAAGAAGGAGAATTAACCTACTTAGTCTATCTAGAAGAGAAGGAGAGACATCTCTTTAATAGAGATGTGAGAGAGGAGTTGCATGGTAACTCCCATATCTATGTATGCCACATTTCAATAGTGTGTGCCACTTGTGTTATTTCCTCTTAGGGAGGAATCTAAGGGATACCTTGGTTTATCCCATTTAAATAATACAACCAAGGGATGATAAAATACATAAAATGAATTATCCTCAAAAGAGGACAAAATAGGTGTAGGGATTCCATAGGAATCTCCTACTTACATAATGCAAGTAAAGATTAATTTCTAACACCCCCCTTTAATCTTTACTTGGGGTTTTACAAAAAATCTGCAACTTGATAAACTTTCTTGTAGTAGAGGAGGTAAATTTTCTTGTCTTCACTTTGTGTTAATATGAGGTGATGGTGAATTGATATATGCTTCAATCATGAAATAGGGGTCCTTTGAGTGTTGCAATACCCAGGTTTAGGTGCTTGTTGAGATAGGCCCAAATGTTCAAGTACACGTGGAGATTGATCATAGTTTCTTCTCCAAGAAATATTACCTGAAAAATGATAATAACCACAAGTGGATCTCCCATAATTGGGATCTCCCTTTAGATATGAATTAGTAAAATATGATAACGTAAAAATAGATTGAGAATCATTAAATACATCATTCATTGCATAAAGAGATTTTGCAAACCAAATGAAATCATCACTAGATGTAGAATCAAAAGTAGAGCTAGTATAGTCACTATCAATAATATTACCATTATCATAATGAGGAAGATTACAGTTTAGAGAAGGAGGTTGGTCCTCCATAATAACCATTTGAGTGTTACGAAATTCATAATCTACTTTGGGGCAAATGGTAACATCATCTCTTGTAATACATGAGGGCAAAGTGACATGGATAAATGTATTAACAATTTCATCTTCTTGTTCTAAAATATCATCCAAAGCAGAAGAGGTATACGAAACATCATCAACCTGTAACATGTTATCTCTATGAGGAAAATAGGAAGCAAGGGGATCATCCCCAAAACTAACATCATCACATGGGTCATCCCAAATAGGAAATTCATTTAAAGGATAAATAGTGTCACATTGCGGTGTAGAAATTTGGTGAGTTTGAAATGTGGTCTCCAGCACATGCCAAGCTTGATGAACCTCAGTACAATCGGAGATAAGGTGATATAAGTTTGGATTTAAAGAGAATCCAATTAGACCAAATGCTTCCTCATCTTTCAACTGCCAGGAATCATGGTCAGCTTGAGGAGTGGTGGATGTCGGTTTCAAAATTGGTGAAGACACAATATCCAAAAGGTGGCGAGATTTAAAAAAAATAGACATGTGCATCCTCCAAACAGAATAAATTGAACTTGTAAGTTTAAAATTTGGCATTAATGTTGTCATGATTAATTATCAAAATTAACTGAAATAAAGTTAAATACAAGTTGCAAAATATAATGATGAATCCAAAAAACTAATTTAACGTGATTAGTAAATACCAATATGCCAGAAATATTAAATGTTCAAATAAATTTAAATTTTTGTTAAAGTGATGAAACAAATTTTAATGACAGTTAAATAATAAATTAGCTATTGAATAAAGATAATAACCATAAACTGGAAATGGGTTTAAAATGATATAGAAAGATATTAAGCAGAAAAAGTATAACAATTTAAAATTTTATATTTAAAAAAATTAAAATGGTTTCAAGATTAAACTTTATTTTTGTTAAGTAAACTTTGATAACTTTAAAAAAATAAATAGAGTTGTTAAATATAAACTAAGATTCTAAGAAGGAGAGGAAGAGACCCTGCAAAAAACTGAAAAAGTTATAATGATAAGCCTGTAGAAATAAAAAATTGTTAGAATAAAAACTGGCCTGCGAGAAAGAATAATGCTATCATAAGACAATGAAATAGAAAGAAACTGAAGTAGATATATGATATAATAATAGATGAAAGAAATGATTATCCTGCAACAATAATAAAAATGATAAGAATACAAATGTAAATATGACTTGCAAAAAGACAGCGAAGGGACAAAGAATACTAAAATTCTCTGTGGCAGAGACAGAGAGACAGAGTTGTGAGAGGCATGCAAATGTTTGAACCAAAGCAGAGTAAAAAAATGCACAGATGGCTAAGGAATCTTGCGCTATGAAAGGCCAAAGACTAAGTGAGAGGTGGAGGATGAGGAAAACTCAATAATAATAATTCATGAGAATGATGTTATTTCTAACACAAAATATTTGTCTGGTGCGCCCGCCCACATGTACTATTGCCCAAAAAAAACCCCACCTTTATTGGTTTTCTCAAAAATTAGAATCCACAAATAGAAGCGTGGCAATGGTGGATATTTATATAGCGCCAAGCAGATAAGGGCACAACAAGATGATCCTTCTCCTTCCCAGTTTATAAGGTGAATCGAGCAAGCTTGGTCGATTTCTAAGCAACCAAGGCCGGTACCTTGTTCTTCATGTGATAAGGTGGAACTGCTGTGAGAGGGGAGAAAGGAAAAAAATGTAGGTCTACACAGGGAGAAGGGTGGAGAAGGAGCCAAGGTGTGGCGAAAAAACAAAAGGAGCCCTGCGCAAGGAAACCACGCTGCCCAAAGGACTCCAAATGCTGCGCTAGGAAATGTAATACAAGCTAAGGAATGCTGTGCTAGGATCTTAGAATTATGTATAAATTGATAAGTAGGAGATATTTTTCCACAATTGAATCCTGATAGCAATATCACAATATGTATAAATTGTTAAAAAAAGTAAACTAAACAACAACAGAATATGGGATGCTGCTATACAAACAGCAAACAAAGATAACTTTATGAGTTTGTTGCTTTGTATATATTTCCTAAGTCTGAAAGATAATAATGCGTCGGAAAGCCTGCAAGGCTTTTATTCATACTAAATATTTTATTCAGACATAGAAAGATAATAATGCTACACTGAGAAAGATTTATACTACACTACAAAGATTAAATATATATATGTTAAATCTCAAATTGATAGGCACAGAAAGATAGAGATATAAAAATATGTTAGATTAGAGATATAAACAGAAGAGAAACTTTAACCTGTAGAGAAATGTTAGAATATATATCAATATAGATATAATATTTAACAATAACCAATAGAGATATAACCTGCAGAGATATGAAGATGAAATCTATAAACAAAAAAGATTTAGATAAGATATTATGTTAAACCTGCACCAAGCTTTAGAAATATAGATTTTGAGTAAAAAAAATGTTATAAACAACAAAGAAAACAACCTCAGAATGTTAGTGCAGAATATGCAAAATGAAAATCCCTTGCAGTTTCCCGACAAAGGGTATAAAATAAAAACATATTAGAATCAAGAATTAAATCAGCAATAAACTCTCTCAAGAGTCTCCGATATTGAAGTGCTCCAAGATATGGTAGTTCCTTCACCTGTACACTCAAAAATGGATTAAACCAACCTGCTCTGATACCATGTTAAAACAATAAAAAGAAAATAAAGAGAGACAAGAAATTTTTTAATTCAATGAGCAGGAGTAAGAAGATTTACCATGAATTAGTGCAAAAACTAGGAGCATTCACCAAAGATTCAAGCAACAAGGAGACAAGATTTTGAAGGGGGAAAAGCATGAAAAAAATCCCATGATATAAAGAATGGGCAAAAAAATGCCTAAGAATGAGAGAGAGAGAGAGAGAGAGAGAGAGAGAGAGAGCCAAGCTCTTACAATGGTATTCAAGAAGGAGAATTAACCTACTTAGTTTATCTATAAGAGGAGAGACATCTCTTTAATAGAGTTGTGAGAGAGGAGTTGCATGGTAACTCCCATATCTATATATGCCACATTTCAATAGTGTTTTCCACTTGTGTTATTTCCTCTTAGGGAGGAATCTAAGGGATACCTTGGTTTATCCCATTTAAATAATATAACCAATGGATGATAAAATATATAAAATGAATTATCCTCACAAGAGGACAAAATAGGTGTAGGGATTCCATAGGAATCTCCTACTTAAATAATGCAAGTAAAGATTAATTTCTAACAGGTTGTTTGACTCTGGTTGACTGAAAGGGACTATAGACATGGTTCCTACAAAATTGGACTATGATGTGGATGCACCACTTGAGGTCTGGTAAATGACATGTTTGTCTATGCAGGGTTGTTCGGTAATGGTTAGTTGGTCAAATAAGTCTTCTAGATTTATGATAGTGTCTAACCGAGGGGAATAATATGGGATTGATAGTTTAGAGTCATGAAAGGATCTCCACTCATACTCATGGGAGTTAGTCTCAATAGAATGCTTTTCAGATGTCTCACTTCCTTGGTTATCATCGATTGCTATGTGGAGGTCTATTCGGGTTTGTGTAGTTCCCTCTTCGGCGGGCAACAACCGTGCTAATATGTTTCTTATCAAGACATGTTCTGTGTTGTGCCCCCGGTGCATTTCTACTATTTTTTCCTGATTGACTTGAATGTCTTGGATCACAGGAATGGTTCTTTGTTGTTCATAGCCCAACCCTCTCGTGTTTCTCTAGGTTGGCAGGAGAGACAATTCCATTATGCTTTGTTGTCTTGCCCCTAGCCTGGTTGTACCATCATACCCAAATCTTTGTAACATTGTGTAACCATTACCATAGTTTGACAGGGGTAGTGGTGGTCAGATTGTCTCTGGTGGGTCTTGGTATAACTAGGTATTGATGTCTTGTTCAAATGGATTTTCTTTCGCTATGTCTCCCCATCGGACAAAGGTGGTGGGTGGACATCTGAATAGAATAGGTTGCGGAGTTTCTATTGTAATAATAGGTTGTGGCATGCCATAATTACTTAGGCTCTTAGGCATGTGCATGATGGTGAAAGCCCCTTCATATCTGTACTCACCACAATCTTTGTCGGTGATGGATATTTTTCCCGCTTTCTATGTGACATCCTTAAGATTTGAATCTGAAGAGGAGGGAGTACTTGCATCTTGGTTAATGAATTTCTTTCCTGTTGTCCATGTGACATCCTTGGGATTCAAATCTAACAAGGATGGGATGCTTGCATCTTGGTTTGATGGTACCTGGTTATCAGTGCTGATTTGGACAACATTACAATATTGGAAGGGATTGGGGTCTCCCTCTATGATGATTTCCTCTCCCTAGTGCGGGAACTTGATGCATTGATGGTATGTAAAAGATACGGCTTGCATTCGTGTATCCAAGGTCTCCCTAGTAGCATGTTGTATCCCAACTTAAGGTTTAAGATTTGGAAGGGAGTATTTTTTACCACTAGACCGATACAAACAGGTAGAATGATAATACCTTTAGAGGACCATTCCTCTTCATCATAAGCTTTGATATTTATCCTCCTTGTGACATCAATGTTTGATTCTGAATAGCCCAGTTGCTTGATTAACTTTAGAGTACATATGTTTAACCTAGCTCCACCATCAACAAGGACCCTACGGATAGCACTTTTGTGGACCTAGACAAGTAAGTGCAAAGGATCATTATGCAGGGGTTTATGTGGTGGCACATCATGGTCTGTGAATGTGGCATGTTTGTTAGCATCTATATAGTTAACCATCATTTGGAAGCTCTTAGGTGTTATGTCCCTTGGGACAGCTGCATTCTAAAGGGCTTGGTCAAGTGCCAGTTTATGCTGCGGGGATATGCACAATAGGTCAAACATTGAGATCTGGGCAAGTGTATGCTTTAGTTGGTCCACTATGCTTGTTTGTGGATCTAATTTTTCTTTAGGATTGGAATATATAGTAGGTGAGGATGGTAATCCTTGCAAGATGACTATGGTGTGACGCGTTGTTATAGCACAATTGTTACCTTGGTCTTTGATAGTGATCGTAGCCACATGGCTATCTAAAGGATTGAGGCAATTGATAACATTATCACTGTTGGCATATGCATAGTTGACTTTCTTTGCTTGTCCACCAGATCCAGAGGCTTTTCCCTTTTTGTGATCATGAAAGGTATCATTGAAAATAGTGTGATTAGTTGTGCCTTTGGTTTGGGTATTTGTCACATCAATGGTCCCTGTGTCAATCAGGTCTTGGATAGCATGTTTCAATCAGTAACAGTTGGATGTTTTATGTCCTTTTACCCGATGGAACTCGTAGAAGTCCTTGTCATTATACCACCTTGGTTTGTTTTCATCTTGTTCAAAGTCCCTGACTTCTAGGAGAGTGATAGTGTTTGATTGTATCAACTTGCATAAAGCTGATTCTATCGGCTCTCCCAATGGTGTGAAATCTCGTTGCTGGAATTGAAATCATGGTCTACGTTGATTCTATTGTTGACTATTTGACACAACGGCCGCTTGTACAGGAGGAGGTTGGTTTTGGATGTATTCTTGTTGAGTGGGCCTTGTGGGTTTTTGGTTGGCCACAGGTGTGCCTTGCAGTGACACCTTGGGTTGTGCATAGTTGACTGTCTTCACATCAATGACACCATTGCTAGTGACATTTTTGTTTTTGTTCCACCACTTAGCTTTGTCCATTGCATTTTTGTTTATATTTGTTTGTGTGGGATCTGCAAGGATTCCTCATTTGACTAATTTCTGCTCACAACAAACTCCTCTTTCGATGAGTTGTGTGAAGTTCGGAGCTAACTGTAACTCTGTTGTGAATGACATGTCTTGAATTAGATTGTCAACAAACATGACTATTAAGTCTTGTTCGGGCACATCATATGTTATGTGGTTTTCTATATTCCTCCATCTTTGTAGGAACTTCACAAAAGACTCTCCATCCTTCTATTTGATATCACAAAGGTCCTTGATGCTGACCTTGTGCTCGATGTTATGATGGAAGTGAGCTATGAAATTTTCAGCCAGTTCACCCCAAGACTAAATGCCATGAGGTAAATGTGAGAACCATTCCATTGCTGGTCCTGCCAAGCTTTGTGGGAACAGTCGCATTAAATATGTTTCATCATGGGTGACTTCAACACAACTAGCAAAAAAATCTCAGATATGTTCAATAGGGTTGGTATTGCCCCTATATTTGTCAAATTTAGGTATTGAGAAGTGATTTTTGAATGGAGACATGTGAAGAGAATGGTCAAAGGGGTATGGGTATAAATCCTCTACAATGTAGGATTTAGTTTGCCCTTGATTTTTCATATCCATCATTTGGGTTTGAAGGGTTTGCACTTTTTGCATTAACATGTCCACTTGATATTGAGGTTGATGTGTGAGTACATTCTCTGTGTTGTAGTAGGTATGAGGCTGCGCCTCTGTGTCCCTTGAGCAGGAACATAGGATTTCATCCTGGGGATTTGATATTGGTTTCCCACCGAGTGATTTGGAAGTGGGGGAACATGAGTAGCCCATGGTGGGTTTTGATACGTTTGATATTGTGATTGAAACTAGGGTTGATACTGCTGCTGTTGATGTTGGATTTGAGGTAACTAAAGTTGGGGTTGCTCTTGGTGAGTTTGGAATTGATGCAGCTGAAGCTGGGGTTGTTGTTGGGGGGGTTGGATTTGAGGCAACTGAAGCTGGGATTGCTATTGTGGGGGTTGGATTTGAGGCAACTGAAGCTGGGATTGCTTTTGCGGGTGTTGGTTTTGAGGCAACTAAAGTTGGGGTTGCTGTTGCGGGGGTTGGATTGATATCAGAATGGGAAAAGGTGTAGCCTTGGGAGGGCATTGAATATAAGTTGTACTTGTAGAGATGGATCCCTGTAGGCATGAAGTATTGATCCCAAGACTAGTATGAGTTGACTGCAGTAGTGACATAGTTTCAAAATAGTTGATGTTTGGTGTAGCTTGAGAGCTTGATTGTCCTGGCCATGAGACCAAAGGTGGAGGCATACTAGTGACCATGGGTGCAGTTAGTTGCGAGCCTGTCATGCTTTGAGTGGAAGACGTGCTGGCTTGGGTCAGGTCATTGGTTTGATAAGATATAGTCTACATCGATGTAGGTAAGACCAATGGCGGAAAGGTTTGAGACACAATAGGTAGTATCTAAGGAGGCCAAGTAGTGTTTTGATCTATAAGAGGGTTTTTAGGCCATATAGTTGATACACTAAATTCAGCGAGGATTTTGACTCCCTTCTTTATTAGAATGGCTAAGTAACATTCAGGGTTCCTCTCTACAAAAATGTCAACTACTTTCATGGAGTAAGCATCTTGCTCCACATCTTCAAGATTTGCTTCTGTGATATCTTGGAAAAAGGCTGCCCCACGGGGTTGTTCAATAAATAGAGCAGAACTGGTGTTCACAAAAGGATCATTTGCTTGCTCTATTTCCCAAGAGGGGAATCTATTGATATATGACTCACCAGGTTGTGTTCTAGCCTTAGACCTTGTGTAAGGACCTCCATGAGGTGTTTGAGACATAGTGCGGTCCAAGTTTTGTAACTAAAACAAGTGATATAAAGAAAACAAGGAAGAAAATCCTTTCTAAGGAAGTCTAAGTTATGTTTAGACAAAGGTAATTCTAAGGAAAGATTTTGATATAGCTTGATCTCAAAGTGGTGATGATAAAAATATAATATTTTCTGACCTTTGCCTTGGACAAAGTCACTTTGATAAAGATGATGATGTTTGATATGATGAGATCAAGGTATTTCGAGTCTGAACTTTTGAACTAACAATGTTTTTGAAACTAATAGTGCTTTACAGAGAAAATGATAATCTTTAATGTTTAGAGATTCACAGAATGTTCTTCACATTTTCTTGGGATAGACACTAGTTTTGGACACCAAATGAAGAGTTCTTTCAATATTTTTAGGTCAAAACAGGAATATAGTATCTCTGGTCAATTACGGTACAACTCCACCGATTGCGGTAAAGTAAATGTTTGATTATGGTAGTTTATCACCGATTGCAGTAATAAACACGACGATTGTGGAAATAAACAAGTTAATTTTGGCATACTTCCTTCAATTGTGGCATAATGTGGGCAATTGCGGTAAATGAGGAACAGTCTAAAAAAGACTAGAGGATAAGTATCACTGCTTGATAATTTTGAAATCTTTGGAACAATGCTTCTAATTTGCAAGACAGTTGACATTGACAACCCTAGAATTTAACATGTTTGACTCATTTTGACAGTTTGGATGTTTTGTTTTGTGTTTTCATAAATTGATCAAAGGAACAAGCACGACAGACACTGTATTTTGAAGAATGAAGACTGAAAAAGTGTATTTTCTACAACTTTTTCAAGTTGCAAGGTTATCACGAGGTCTCAACAATGAACAGTCAGATTAATCTAGGTTAATGGCTTCAGAATACAATGTTATAGGCCCAATGCTTGAATGTTCATTAGCTCACACAACAATTTTTATGCTACTAGGAAACAAAGATCCATGACGTAGGTGCCCGTGTTTTTGTCATTTCCAGGTATTATTGCCATGGAGTGAAGATCTCTTTCACTACACAAATACCGTGGGACACATATGTTGGGAGCCTTGGGGGGAAATTCTACACCCCCTTGCACTATAATAAGCTACCTGTTCGGAGGTAAAATGGGTTGGCCTCTAATTAATCAAGGTTGTAGTAAGGGTTCGTGGTGTCTCTCCAATCAGTTTGTACATGTGTGACTCACTTAAGAGCCTAGTTGATCACACTAGCTCCTTAGGGATATTCACCCGATCTACACTATTACCAACACACCTCACTCGAGCTTGGCTAGATAAGATGGAACTTTGGTTCACGCCTTGTTTATAAACCAATTTGAAGGATTACTAGTTTAAGGTCGTTCTTTGAGAAAGAAGCGCATTCCCCAGACAGGCCTTTCTAAAAAATATAAAGGTTTTTAATCTAATAGATTGTGCAAGTGCACCCAAAACTCAAGACACAAGGTAAATCGATTAAGCTCCAAATTTTGAAATGTGAACTAAGCTACACCACCATACAAGCACCAATGTTCAATTTTAAGCCAAAAAAGTAGGTGTTGATTTCTTGTTCAATTTTAATGCACCAATTTGAGAGATTTTTTGCCTTTGTTCAATTTTATTCCCCACGTCAATTTTAAGCCCAAATTTGAAATGTGAGATGTGATATGTTTGGCAAGCACTGTTCTTTTTAAACCCAAATTGACAAGTGAATTCCTTTTAGTTTGCTTTGTTTAGACAGGTTAGTATCAAAAAGGATTCTTGCAAAATGAGAGTATATGCAACTTTGAAACAATGAATCATTGATACTCACAATAACTTACCCTTCTCTGTTCTCGATGATTTGTCCATTCTTGCACAGAAAACCAAAAAATGTCAGTTTAAAAATAGATAGACAGAAGATTTGGATATGATATGCAATATTTCTTGTGATTGTGGCAAAGCACTAGCAATTGTGGCAAAGAACTGGCAATTGCGGCAAAGCACTATGGCAATTGTGGCAAAGAAAAGGCAATTGTGGCAAAGAGCTAGAAGAAAGAAAGGTAGAAGATGATAGAATAGCAATGTGAAAGCCTACAATCAATTGCAGTATTAAACCAGTCAATTGTGGCAATGATTTATCAATTATGGAAGAATAGCAGTGATTGTGAAATAACACAGATATCAAGAAAAGGACAAATTTTGAGATCTGCAACTGTACGGCCGTGGCTGATTGATTCTATCTGTTGTCTGCAATAGATATTCAGGTTGTTTGTTTCACATCGGGTTCACCAAAATGTACGCCTCTTCTTTCATGATCCATGGTTCCCAAGCTTTCCAAAGGCAAGGGTTAGTAGCAAAGGTTTCACAAATAATATATATCAAGTACACAATAACTACTAAAATGAATAACCTGAAACATAATCAATAAAATGTACAAGCAAGAGAAAGGAAAGAAAATAAATGCAAACCCCACGATGCTTGAAGCTTCTATTGTTTCTCTCTACTCCTTCCAAAACGCTATTCTTGATGCTCAGTATTGGCGGGGCAGCGTCTATGACTTGAGAAGTGTCAAGAATTTGCGAATTGAAATGAGTGTGTGATCGTAAGATGGCTTGAATGCTAGAACCAAACTGACATAGTAATGGCGCATGAGAGCTTGAAATCTTGGATCCTTCAAATGGTTATGAAGGGTTTATTATATAGGAATTGGTGCTGATATGAACGGTTGAGATCAATCCCAAAGATAGGGAGATGAATGGTTGAGATTAAAAGGAAGTGGAGAAGCCATCAATGAACTCCACCTCTTCATTTGGTAAAGAAGAGATAAAGCTTGGTTGACTGAAGAGCTAATTGTGAGTTACCTTTTTGAACTGAAGAGGTGGGTGAAGTTACCCATGTGGACTGGAGAGATGGGTGGAGTAACCCATGTGAGCTGATTGGAGTTA
>MU227473.1:33602-58783 GCA_018584345.1 Thuja plicata | reverse complement strand
AGTTTGTGAGTTTGAAAAGACATGATGGTGTTGTTGTTAGATTTGGTGATAATACTCCTAAACTTATTATTGGAATTGGATCTATTTCCTTGGATGGAAAGACTAACACTGACAATGTATTACTTGTCGATGGACTTAAGCACAATTTGTTGAGTGTTGGACAGCTAGTGGACAAGGGTTATCAACTGAACTTCATAAATGGAAAATGTTCCATCAAGAGTAAAATAGGAGACTTGATAGCATCCAGTACTAAATCTAGAGGTAATGTATTTGAATTGAACACATCTGAAGCTTCTTTTTTTATTGCAAAGGTTGATGATAGTTTGTTATGGCACATACGATTTTGTCATGTTAATTTTGATAACATTGTGAAGGCAAGTATGAAAAAAGCACTAAGAGATCTACCTAGAATTGTAAAGCCATCTAACACTATGTGTAGAGAATGTGTTATGGGGAAAAAAATTAGAAGCACTTTCAAAAGAAAATCTTATTCAGCAAAAGGGAAGTTGGATCTGGTGCATACAGATCTGTGTGGTCCTACAAGAACAAGATCATACTATGGTGAAAGGTATTTTATACTTTTTGTTGATGACTTTTCTAGAATGATGTGGGTCACATACTTGAGAGAGAAATCTGAAGCATTTGAAAAGTTCAATTTATTCATGGAAAAAGTTGAGAATGAATCTAGTTTAAAGATGAAATGTTTGAGATTAGACAGAGGAGGAGAGTTTACATTAGAACTGTTTAATACATATTGTGAAGAGAATGGAATACATAGACAGACTTCAGCTCCTAGAACTCCACAATAGAATGGGATAGCAAAGAAAATAAATAGAACCATATTAGATGCTTCAAGGACTATGTTGCTAGAAGGAAATGTGTCACATGTTCATTAGAGAGAAGCAGTCGACACTTCTTGTACAAAATAAACAAAATTCAAGTTAGAGAAGGTACAAATAAAACTCCTTATGAATTATGGTTTGATCATGCACCTACTGTGAAATATTTTAGAATGTTTGGTAGTAAATGTTATATCAAGAGAGATGATGAGATAGGAAAGTTTGATGCTAGAAGTGATGAAGGAATATTTCTTTGTTATTCCACTAAGAGTAAAGCATATAAATATTTCAATCTGAGACTGAGGAAACTGATTGAAAGCGCCAATGTGAGGATAGAAGAAAAATTTCAAATTTAGGAAAGAATGTATGACTATGGACAGATAACAAAAGCAAGAGAAGTTGCTGCTGAACCTAAAGGACCCTTGATGATAAAAAATGAGATTGAAGAAGAAGAATAGGTCGAAGCTACTGAAACATTGAATACACCAAGGTATGTCAAGAAAAACCATCCAGAAGATCAAATTATTGGTGATGCAAGCAAAGGCATGATGACTAGATCTAGAGTTAGAGATGAGATCTGTTTGATTTCTAAAGTTGAACCTAAGACTATGGATGAAGCATGTAGAGATGAATCTTGGACTAAAGCCACAGAAGAAGAACTAGAATAGATAAAGAAAAAAAAAAATTGGGAATTGGTTCCAAGACCTAAGAACAAAAATGTGATTGACACTAAGTGGGTTTTCAGAATCAAAATGGATGAGGAAGGCATAGTGGTAAGAAACAAGGCTAGAATGGTATGTAAAGGCTACTGACAACAAGAAGGCATAGACTATGAAGAAACATTTGCAACTATTGCTAGATTGGAAGATGTGAGACTATTCCTTGCTTATGCTGCACATAAAGACTTCAAAGTGTATCAGATGGATCTGAAGTCATCATATTGAATGGTGATCTAGAGGAAGAAGTGTACATTGAGAAACCTAATGTTTTTCCTTTGACAAATGATGAAACATGGTTTGCAGACTGAAGAAGGCACTATATGGACTGAAACAAGCACCAAGAGCATGGTATGCAAGACTAGATAAACATCTACTTCATCTTGGTTTCAGAAAAGGTAATGTAGATAGTAATTTGTATTTAAGAACTGATGAAGATGGAATCTTAATTATAGAAGTTTTTGTTGATGATATCATTTTTGGAGGCAATGATAAAATGAGTAAGAAGTTTGCTAAAGAAATGGAGAATGAGTTTGAAATGTCAATGATTGGTGAGATGAAATTTTTTCTTGGTTTGCAAATTAATTAGAGTAAGAATGGAATTTTTATATATCAGACCAAGTATCTTAAGGAAATGTTGAAGAAATTTGGAATGGAAGATTGTAAAACTGTTGGTACACCCATGGTGACAGGGAACAAACTGACTAAAGGTGATGAGACACAAAGTATTGGGCAGACTAAGTACAGATCAATGATTGGTGGTCTACAATATCTAATAGACACTAGACTAGATATTACCAATGCAGTTGGAATTATGGCTAGATATCAGGCCGATCCTAAAGAGACACATTTTGCTACTGTGAAAAGAATTTTCAGATATTTGAAAGGAACAGTAGAATATGGATTATGGTATGAAAAACTTGATGATTTGACATTGTAGACTTTTATTGATGCTGATTGGGTAGGTAATGTGGATGACATGAAGAGTAAAAGTGGTGGTGCATTTTCCCTTGGAAAAAGGCTAGTTTCTTGGTTGAGCAAGAAGCATAACTGTATTGCTCAATCTACTGCTGAGTCAAAGTATGTTGTTGCTGCAATAAACTGTACACAAGTTGTTTGGATGAAACAAATGTTGAAGGACATTGGAATAATTTTCAAAGAACTAGTGGTTATCCATTGTGATAACACTAGCATAGTGAATATGTCAAAGAATCCTATAAAGCATTCAAAGACTAAACATATTTCCATCAAGTATCATTTCTTGAGGGAGAAGGTAGCAGATAGAGAGATTAAACTAGAGTATATTAGCACCAAGGAACAAATAGCAGATATATTTACTAAACATTTGCCAAAAGATGCTTTTGAATATCTCAAAGGCATGATTGGGGTGATGGCCCCTCCCAATGAAAACTAAATGATGTAGATGTGCATCAGTCTAGTGGATCTCAGAGCTATATCATTCTCTGGACTTGATGTATGGATCTACTCCTTAGGGGGAGTGATCACAAAATAATAATATGGAGTACATTTGGGTGATCTTGCACCTAGATGATTAGACATGAATATTTGAAAAAGCTACATCTTACTGAAGAATAAATGTGAATTATGGCACCCTTTTCCATTGATGCCAAAGGGGGAAGAAATCTATGTGAAAATCCATACTATTTTGGGGAGATTTGTGTTGAGGATATTGAGAAGATTGTATTGAGAGAGATTACTTTTGGGTAGATACATATGGATTTTACCATATGTTTCCATCAATGCCAAAGTGGGAGATTGTTGGATGATATCAGTTTTGGTCACTAATCATACTGTTTATATTCATGTTTTGTCACTAATGTCAACATATATTTCTATGGAGAAGACAGACTGACTACTTAATTGGAAGGAGTGTACAAATACTATACAGATGATTCAAAATGATCAAATTTGGATTTATGTAGAAGGATGTGTGTTGACCTTATTCCTAAGGTCGCTTGGCTTTATGTTACATACTATGGATGTTATAGTTGATTTAGTGAAGACTGGTTTTCTGGACTGTAACTGTGATTCTGGACAAAGCAACTCTCTATGTTTCAGGTATATCTTTCTGGAAAAGATATTTGAGAACTTGCGAGCTTATTGATGGATAGAAGACATATGGTATAGTAATGGGTTGAGTTCAATTGTTGATTGGATACTGATGATGTCAGCTATGGTGTGTATTCTGGAGAAGACCTAATTCTTGGCCGACTTCAGACATGTAGTGTGTGAAATTAATTGTGAGCGTGAATTACAGACCTGGAAGTATATGTAATGGATTGTAAATGTTGTATACTTTGTATAGATACCATGTGTATCTTAGCAAGGGGCTATGTAATTATTTGTATGATGGAAAGCCTTAATTGGCCGACCTAGTTAATTATGTATTAGGAAAGCTTAACTGGCCGACCTAATAAATTATTGTAAGAGGGTATATATGACTAATAAATTCTTGTGGAGAATTGTGAGAGAGAACGAAAAAGAAAGAGAGGTGTGGAAGCTGCGAGGCTTGTTGACTTTTGGATACAAGCAGAGTTGATAACTCATTGGAACTGACCAAGCAAAGATAGTTGCTATTAGATAGTTCGCTGGAATGTGTATTTGCTTTATACACTTGATTCAGATTGTAAATCCTTGAGGGTGGCTTTAACCTTCTTTGGGTAGTGTGCCTTGGCAGTGAGCCTACTATTTTCTTTGATTCCTAACAGGGTCTGTCTTCTAACAGGGACTATGTACTGTAATGTTGTAACAAGTTCCTAACAGGGCTAATATCTTTTAATAGGGATACTATAATATCAGTACATTATTTGTGGGTGTTAATTCCCACTAGGGTTTTACCTTTAACAAGGTTTCCTCGACAAAAAATATTGTGTTATGGTGTTGGCTTTTACTGTGTTATTATTTACATTTACAGATTTGGCTTATAAAGTATAAAGTTTAATAATCTAGATTACAACTAATTCACCCCCCCTCTCAGTTGTCTTGTGGACTGTTATTCCTAACATGATGTGCTTGGTATGAACTATGAACTGCTCGGTGTTCACAGTCACTCGCTGCATATAAACATTTTATGTTTTACCGACCACATAAAATTTTTCTCTTCAGATCTTCAAGGTTATGACAATATGTGTATGAACAATCAAACCATATCAATTTGACATTAATGACAATACAATACATTAACTAATTTAATGTCTTGCATTCACTTTTGCAGCTCGGTGATCATCACCTTATCATCTTCAAAAATTCAATTTATTATAGTTCATCAATCTCTCCCTTTGGCATTGATGGAAACACAATATGAAATGTGCAGTATAAAACATGCCATAACATGCCAAACTTATTGTTCTATAACCAATTCAAATATCAGAATCTTGGTAAGTTCTTCTAGCTTAGATTTAATATATTTAATAAAAATGTTTACCATAAAGTTCTCCCTGTAGATTTGATTCTATTGTGTGCTCTCCCTTTCTTCATTCCTTTCAATGGATAGATGCAGAAATTATGTCTCTCCCTTCCTTGTAGAATCTCTTCTCCTTTTTCTGGATAGATATGCAGTGTTTACTCTCTCCAATTCTCTCCCTTTGATGGATGGTTATTTCATTGAAAATAACTTTTAGATATTCTCTCCCTTTGTGTTGTAGAAACTCTTCTGCCTGATGGATATTTCATTCAATCTTTCTCTCCCTTTGACAAAAATTCCAAAAAAATATACATCTATGTAGTAGTCGACAATATCTCTGGTGTGTGGTTTAGATAAGTACCTTTAGTGTACTGATATGTTATTCTAGTCTATATGTCAGCTTGCATCAATAAGATTAATCTTCTGATAATGTGTAGGCTGATGCAACCTCCAAGTCAGCTTAGTGATCAATAGACAAGGGACGAACCCCTAGTCTATTCCTCAGGTATTCAAATATATCTTTTGGCAATGGTTTTGTAAATATGTCTTCTAGTTGTTCTTTGGATTGTACATATTCCAGTATTACCTACTTCTCTTGTACTATTCCCTCAAGTAATGATACTTAATTGATATGTGCTTTGTCTTATCATGCATCACAGGGTTCTTTGAAATGTTTATAGCACTTGTATTATCACAATAGATAATTACTGGGTCAAGAATTTCCTCATTCATACCTTTCAGCAATTGCTTGATCCATGCAATGTTAGAGAAATTTTCAGCAGTAGCTACATATTCTGCTTTTGCAGTCGATTGAGATAGTCATCATTGCTTTTTACTTATCCATGTAACAAGTCTTTCACTCATCAATAATTCTCCTCCTATAGTACTCTTTCTATCATCTATGTTTCCAGCCCAATCAACATCAGTGTAAACTTGTAGCTGAAATTTTCCTTCTTTATTGTACCACAAACCATAGTCTTTAGTATTCTTTAGATAGCTCAAAATTATTTTGACACTAGTCATGTGTGATTCCTTAGGGTTAGCAGAGAATCTTGCAACTATACCAACTACATGTGCTATATTAGGTCTAGTGTGTACAACATACATTAGTTTACCAATCATAGATCTGTGTAAGGTGTTATTTACCTTAGTTTTCTTGTCTTCCTTTATCAATTTGTATCTAGTTGCCATAGGTGTTCCAACTAGTTTGGAGTCCTCCATCTTTAATATCTTCAGAAATTCTTTGATGTATTTGATTGTGTGATGTAGATGCCTTCATCCTATTGTAGAATCTATAGACCAAGAAAAAATTTGATCTCTCCAAACATTGAAATTTCAAATTATTTTCTCATTTCATCAACAAATGACTTGCATATCATATCATTACCTCCAAATATGATATCATCAACAAATATCTCAGCAATCAAAATATTATCATCAGTATCTCCTTTCAAATACAGATTACTGTTGTCACTTGTTCTAACAAATCCTGTACTAATGAGACAAGAATGAATTCTCTCATACCATGCTCTCAGTGCTTGTTTCAATCCATAAAAGCCTTTGTGTAGTTTACAAACCATGGTCATCTTGTTAGGATCAACAAACCCTACAGGTTGTTCAATGTATACCTCCTTTTCTAGTATTCCATTCAGAAATGTAGATTTAACATCCATTTAGTATAATTTGAATCCTTTAAAAGAAACATAAGCAAGTAGAATTCTTGCTCCTTCTAGTCTAGCAAAGGGTGCAAAGGTTTCTTTGTAGTCAATACCTTCTTCTTGTGCATACCCTTTGCATACAAGTCTTTCTTTGTTCCTTGTGACTTCTCCATTCTCATTAAGTTTGTTTCTGAAAATATATTTGGTGCCAATGATATTTTTGTCACTCGGCCTAGGTACTAATGTCCATGTTTTATTATTCTCAATTTTTTCAATCTCTTCATTCATTGCACTAACCCACTCTTGATTCTCAAGTGCAGTATTAACAAATTTAGGCTCAAAATCACAAATCAAACATCTATTGTTAAGTGACTTACTTATTGTTCTCATTCCTTCTCTTTTGTCCCTAATGATCTGGTCCCGTGGATGGTGTCTTTTGACATATTTATCAAGTACAAGTTCAGATCTCTGTTCTTCATTTTGATCTTCATTTCAATCTTCATCGCTTGGTTCATCATTGTGAGCATTTTCCTGATTCTCAGTGTGTGCAACCTGTTGCTCAGTTGCATTGTTTTTTTGCTTGGGAAAGGTGTTAGGTTCTTCAATGTAGACAAATTTGTTGTAATCTTCAGGTTCCTTTATGCTTTCCTCATCATTTTTCTCAAAAAATTCATCTACCTAAACATTTGCACTCTCAATGATTTTTTAGAAGATTTGTTCAGACATTTATAAGCTTTGCTTTTAGTAGAATGTCCTTGAAATATTCCTTCATCACTTTTAGATTCAAGTTTCCCATTTCTATCATCTTTCATTATATAACACTGAATTCCAAAAAATCTAAATTAACTCACATTTGGTGTGTATCCATACCATAGCTCATAAGGTGTCTTATTTGTGTCTTTCTTCAATTGAACTTAGTTCAGTGTATAGACAACAATACTTATAGCTTCTCTCTATAATGTTTGTGTGATTCCTTTTTCAATCATCAGTGTTCTAGAAAAATCAACTATTGATCTATTCCTCCTTTCAACAATCCCATTTTGTTGTGGTGTTCTCGGTGCAGAAACATGTCTTGTAATCCTATGCTCATTACAAAAGTTAGTGAATTCATCAGAAATAAATTCTCCTCCTCTATCTGATCTTAAACATTTCAGTTCTTTTCCACTTTTTTTTTTCAAATTTATCTTTATACCATTTGAACATCTTAAATTCTTCATGTTTCTCTTTTAAGAACATAACAATCATCATCCTAGAATAGTCATCAACAAGTAGAATAAAGTATCTATCACCATAATAGCTCTTTGTTCTCATTGGTTCACATAAGTCAGTATGGACTAACTCCAGAATAACATTAGGTGAGTAGGTTTTTCTCTTGAAACTAGATTTTAACATTTTTCCTATTTGACAATTCTTTCACATAATATGGTTGGGCTTTGAAATACTTGGTAAGCCTCTCACTTTTCTTTTCTTACTTATCTTAACCATGTTGTCAAAATTCACAAGACATAACCTTTTATGCCACAACCAAATGTCTTCATTTCTAGCCAATAAACAAGTGGTCTCAATATTGTCAAGATATAATAGATTACCTTTTGTTTGTTCACCAGTACCGATCAAATTTCTTGTTCCATTATATATCATTGCCTTTTTTTTCTCAAATGCAAATCGGTGTCCTGTGTTGTTCAGCTATGAAACACTCAACAAATTATAGTTAAGTCCTTTCACTCAATATGCCTTTTCACATCTGATTAGATTATTCAACATGATGGTACCTTTTCCTTCAACTGGGCAAGGTGAGTCATTATCCATCCTAGCTAATCCACCATTATAATATTCAAAAGTTTCATATTTTTATTTATCTCCAGTCATGTGATGAGTACAACCACTATCAATAATCTAGACATCATTTTTGCTAACTTTAGATATGAGTGTTGTTTCAACATACCTTTCTTCTTCGTCTGAATCATCGTTCATAGCAACAAATACTACCTCAATATTTGAAGACATCTTCTACCATTAGTATGAAAGGAAAACCATTTTGAAATCGTTGGTAACACCAACACCAAAAGTCAGGTTTAGTACAACCCAAAAGACAAGTTCCAAGCAAACCCGACGACACAGTGCAACCTGAAAATGTTACAAGGGAACCTGACAGAGTAACCCGACAGAGAAAAATTGATAGAGGAACCTGACAAGAAGAGTACAATGCAACCTGATAGAATAGATGACAAAGGAACCGGAGAGACCAAAGAGCAACCTGAGCACCAATCTACCGAGAGATAGTTAGAATCCCAAGAAATGTGGATCTGACTTCCACATCAGATAAAACACTTGTGTTTAATATTTAGCTTTTCTATTAGCTTTAAATCCATTTCTTTAGGGACAAGCAGTGTAATTGTAATTGTTTTAATCAGTCTAACTGATTAGAAACATGAAAAATAGGAGATCAAGGTCAAGTTGTAAACCTTTGATCATAGAGTTACCATTGTAATACGTGAAACTCACTTAGGTCAAAATTATTATATATACATATGTAATCTATCAGAACACATGTGTGTGATGATGATTCTAGCCGAGGAGCACATCTATGGACCAGACTAAGAGTTTTATGTAGAAGAATAGCCAAGGATGAAATGAGTTATCAAGAAAAAGAACCAAGGCTACTGAGTAGAACATAGGTATTGATCAATCACAATAGGTGATAAATATACTTGTAATATTTATTGGATCTATAATCAACAATTGTAGATTGCACATACTCAAGTCACTAAATATTTTTGACTACATTCTAACAAGTGTAGAAAATAGAAGAAATCCTTGAGAAAGGTGGATTTAACAATCCTTTGTAAATCTCTTAACCAAGTGCACACTAAGAAATGTTGCTAAATCTCTTAACAGAGTAGACCTTAACTAGTCTCTAAATAATACTCCTAACAGGGTAGATCATCATAAGTGATCAAAATTGTAAGCCTTAACCGGCCCCTTCCATTCCATAGATAGTGAAGCTTTGTGGGTTTCATCCCCACCGTAGTTTTTACCTTCTAACAGGGGTTTTCTACATTACCAAATCTTGTGTCATGTGTCTATACATTTCATGAATGTTTCTATGAATGTTTTACATGTTAATTGAGTTAATGATTTAATATAACATACACAAAGATAAGATAGTATATATGGTTGGTAATACAATTGATTACTGAAAGGATACAGGTTAATTGATAAAAGTTTTGAGGGTACTAATTCACCCCTCCCCTCTCAGTACACCATTCCATTATTTCCAAAAATTGGTATCAGAGCTAGATCTCTTAATTGGAAAATTTTAAAGACTTAAGAGAAAAGATCATACAATGGAAAGGTACAAGCTAGAAAAGAGTATTGAGAATCAAAAGTTAGAGATATAGATCTTCTATGAACAGTATACATAAGCTTGAATCAAGATGAGACAATTGCTGGATGAAAGAAAGATTATGGCATCTCACTGTAATGAAAAAAACTATCATGAGGAAGAGATACCTGATTTATTTGAGTCTTCAGGATCTACATCAAGCAAAGCATCAGACACATCTGATGAAAGCATCACAAACCTAAATGAAATCAATCAACATTTGTCTAGAAAAGTGAAATCACTACAAATTGGTCAAGATACACAGATGGTAAGAATGATTAAGGT
The DNA here is from genome assembly GCA_018584345.1 of Thuja plicata. Classification (NCBI taxonomy): domain Eukaryota; kingdom Viridiplantae; phylum Streptophyta; class Pinopsida; order Cupressales; family Cupressaceae; genus Thuja; species Thuja plicata. Next base: position 48,476 of record MU227473.1, on the reverse strand, counting down.
TATGAATAATTCTAGACAAGATGAGCAAGAAAGAACATTATCTATTGATGACAGGAGGAAGATTACTGAAAAGCTACAAGGGAAAGAGTCAGAAATACAAAGAATAAAAAAACATCATCATGAGATCACTAATCGGATTATTCTTATGAGTTAGGAGGTGAACCGAATGAACATAGAACTAAATAGAAAGATGGATGCTATTGGTGAGATAAGAGAATAAAATGAAAGACTAAAGCATGAAGTGAGAATTCAGCAACAACATAATGACATGATCAAGAGAGCTGAAGAAAGCACCAAAATGATGGATAATTTTCTGGATGGACAAAGAAGAGTCAAAAACAATCCCAGACTAGGGTATATCAAGAATGGAGAATAACCATACCAAGATGATCTAAAGAATGTCTACACTAATCCAATACCAAGAAAGTAGTCATGCAATCACTGTGGAAAACCAGGACATACATCAAATGTTTGCAGGAGAAAAATAAAAGGTATTCCTAAATCCACACCTTCATTCATAGGAAATTGTTATAAATATAACAAGAAAGGACATAAATCGTATGAATGTAAATCTGAGGTGAAACAACCAAAGAAGGAAACCTACATGGAAAAATACTGTCCTACTTGCAAAATGCATGGGAAAACATCTCTTGAATGTAGGAAGAAGAAAAAGAAAGCATGGAAGCCTAAAGATCAAGAAAATGCTTATCAACCAAAAAGAGTCGGTAACTCATATGTTTGGGATTACAACACATGGGGAAACTGCACAGCATGTGGAAGATTTGGACACATAGATGCAAAAAGCATGAGAAAATGGATGAGAAAGTATAGGAGCTAGAATAACCCTATAATGACATGCTTACACTATTATAAAGTTGGTCATATAAGCAAGGACTATAGAGACTGAGTGATAGAGACCAACACCTTTTCCAATGGAAACACCATTGAAGACATCAGGAAGATGAGAAAAAAAATGTGGAGAAAATATACAAACACTGATGATGTTGGACCAAGCAATGCTAATGGTGACACCTTATCCAATGGATTTGGTGACATAACCACCCCCACCTAAGATGAACAAGTATGGAACTGCACTATACTACTTTATACTTTACATCATTTCCATTATACATAGTTAAAATGCCAAATCAACATGATTAAAGATGCACTATGGTATCACTTGTTATGATTATGTGGAAACAATCTCGTTGGTCAATGCATACCAAAAAGCATTGGTTAACATACAAAAGCTAAGTTGTCAAAAGCATATCGAGGATCATTGGTGTACAAGTGAAAACCAAGTTAATCAATGTACCCTAAGAATCATTGGTAATCAAGAAAAAATCATTATTTTTTTTGTCACCTCCCGAGCACCATCGGTAAACCTATGAAAGGTCAAGTAAGTTATCACTTACCCCGAGCCAAAATTTTGTGTGTAACCCAAGAAACTTTTTCTTTGACACCCGACAAGTGGGTATAGAATTAATTATGCTACTTAGGGCACCATCTATAAATAGGGTAACAAATTAGCTCATTATTCACAAAGCAACTACGAAACAGAGCAGAGTGAAACCAGAGTGACCAGATTGCAGAGCACTCCAAGTAAATTCATGATAGTTAGATTCTGAACAAACAACAACTACAGAAGGTTAAAGTAAGTAACAAAAATCACTGAGCTCATTGTTTTGTTTTACAAAAAATCCCTAAATTCACGTAAACAATGGCAACCACTTCTCGTACAACCAAGATCAAGAATGCAAAGGAAAAGAAGGTTAATCTGATCAAGAACTCCACTTGTGAAGAACCTAAATATAAAATCTATCTAGAGGTTGCTTTGAAACCCAATGATGCTGGTGTGTTCTCCAAAATTCAACTTAGGGTTTTATTGATTGAAGATTTTTGTTCCTACATTCATTGCAAGATCACCGAGATAGGAGATCTTTAATTTGATCAAGCTTACAAGAAGCTTTGCACAGATGAAACCATTAAGGAGGAACATAGACATATAGAGGTCAAAGGGCTGACTTGTGCCCTAATGTTCCTGAGGGAGTTCAAAATCGAGTGGATTTGGGTAGTTCTAAGGAGAGTGCACGATTGAAATATGTGGCTAGATGATCCAAAACCGATAACTAGAGATGTGATACATGCTATTACCGATTATCTTATAACTGACAAGGAAAAAGCACTTAAAAATCCTCCTTGACCCGAAATTGAGAAGATGACAGGAGCAGTATGAGATAACAGAGGATTGAAGGTTAATATCATCACCAATCCAGAACTCAAGTTCAGTGCATGTGTACAGGATACAAGATATATCAATCCAGCAGGATAAAAAACATAGCATGTAGAGCAGTTGGCACAGCCGATAAGATTGTTAAGAAAGGTCTACAGTTAGATCTATCTGAGCTTCTACTGAAGAAGTTAGATGAAAACATGGGGACAATCAGGTCCACAAAGTCCAATTCATGTAAGTTCAGATCATTCTTAATGTGTACATTTTTCTACTTTCAGAACTTCTTTCCATCTATAGGAAATGTCAACTGGGATGCCACTTGACCAGTGACTATACAAATCAGTGAATTCATCAATTCACTAGGTGACAACTTTGTGTCAGTTATGGATGAATAATTCACTAGATTTAAGGAAAGAATATAGAAAAGAATGAGAATACCAGAACAACTGGTAGAAAAGTATAAGACTGAAATTTATTTTATGGTGGACATTGATTACACATATATCAAACTAGCTCTAACAAGGACAACATGGTTAGCACTACTTGACTATGAAGTCAACATAGATCAAGCCACCAATGCTATTGAATCATTGATAAATGAACCAGTGGACAAGTCACAACCTAGGTTTGGAACCTATGAAGAAGCCAAGGAAAGAATTAAAATAGGCTTAGTTGTGAAGAAAATTAATAAAAGGAAAGAGAAAATGGTCAAGACACTGAAGAAAAAGTTGTCGATGAACGATGAAGAGTTTGAACAAAAGGATGACACCGAGGGATAGTTACCTATCAGTGAAGAAGAAAAATTGAGTAATTTAGAATCTACAGAGTCTGATGCACCACCATCACCACCAGCAAAGAAACCAAGGAACAGTGCTACATCAAGGACTAGAAGTCAAACAACAAAAGTTGCAACTACATCACCGGTAAAGAAATGATAGGTGAGAAATTATAAAAGAAAGCCTCAAATAGGTCAGACATCAGAACCTAAGAAAAGAAAGAGATTCATCAAAACAAAGGAAGACATAGAGGAAACTGAATAGGATGAACAACTTGTTAAGAATAAGTTCCCTACTACAATTGATGAGGTATGTGCAGCTACCATCAAGTCAGGTTCAGTAACAAATCCTAAGATTAGGAAATGGCTAACATTGGATCCATAGGATCATAATAAGTTAGAGGAGGCAATTATTACAACAATGTGCATATTCAAATATGTACCAATACAATTTGGAGATAAAATGCCTAAATAACCTTTAGACATAATTTTGGCAAGGTGGACATATGCACTAAAGGAAGAGAAATAAATAAGGGAAAGAGCCCTAGTTTCAGTTATGCCACCTGAATCTAAGATGGAAGAGATTGAAGAAATGATGAAGAAACATTCCAAAAGGTTCTCACCAAAACTAAGAGCCTACAAAGTGCTACAAGGACATCTAATTAAGCTTGACAGAACAAGTAAGGATGAATGGAGAAAAATACTCAAGGTACCCAAAAAGGACACAAGCCCCGAGCCACAATTAGCTCTTACTGATAAGCCACACATTGAAGAAGATGAAGCTAAACTGAGCCCAAAGCACATAATTATAACTGATGGTGAGTATGTTAATGAAGAAGCATTGAACACAAAAGATAAAAAAGATATGGACACTGCAGATGAAACATGGCCCGATAATATTGACATTAATGAAGAAGATCTTGCAGATGAAATAAAGAAATATTAAGATGTCGTTGTTTCCCCAGACCAAAATGAGGAACACGACACTACAATAGATACTGCTCAAATAGATACATCAGAAAATATACCACTATTGATAAAAGCTATCAATATTATCTTGGAGAAGGAGAAATCATCTGACAAGGATGCAAGCATACCTGAGGACAAGGGTGAGGAGCTACTGAAAGACACACGTGATGAGCAAAATAAAGATGGAGAGAAAAAATAAACCAATGAAGAACAAAAGGAAATAGATGGAGGACAAAAAGAAAACTAAGGTGAAGAAGAAAAGAAAGGTGATAACACTCCTAAGGATCCCGAAGGAGATGCTGCAGATAAGGCTAAGGTTGATGTGGAGACTTCCACTCCCAACCAATAGGTAGGGACCAAGCAGCAAGATACAGGTTAACATACACCAAATCCTTCACCAAGCACATTAGATCAAGCAAACGAACTTGCTATGGTACTACATATAGGTCCCTCCACAACACTTTCCAAGAAGAAAAAGAAGAATAACAAGAATCCAGTTACACTAGAAGAGATAATTGAGATACCATCCTATGATCTGAGGACATTAGATCCAGAGGAACTAACAAACTATGTAGAACTTTGCAGAAGAAAAGCTATCCAGGATAAGTTAAAAAAGGAAACAAAAGACACTCAGGTACTTGAAACAACCAGGGACATACTACAAAAGATAGTACCAGATACAAAAATTGATCAAAATGCTTCAATCATTGATCAATTAGCCATTCTTATCGACGTAATCCAATCATAGAATGTGGATGCAGAAAAGGCTATAGAAGAATGAGAGGAGAAAAAGTACCCATATAAGTTAACTAAGAAAATCATCCAAGAAGTGACAGAGAACAAGGTGAAGTTGTCTGAACAAGTAAATGAGTTAAAACCTATAATTTCAAAATCAATAGCCTTAGTTCAAAATTTAAGCACATTAGAGAAATTCACTAAGGAAAATAGTGAAAAGATTGTAAAACTAGATGCAGATCTAAATTCTAGTGCTCAAAGTCTCTCAACAATAGAAAATGCAATACAATTGCATTTTGCAAAGGCAATGAAAGCTAAGAAGTTGAGATTTCAAATCCAAGAGGTATAATCAAATTTTAGGGATGAGGTAACCGAGCTACAGGCTCTACTCTTACCAAATCTGACACTACTGCAGCAACATATGACAATAACAAGGCGATTGATAGCCACCCCAGAGATGTCTATCACCGAGAGCATCTATGATATGCATGCCAGGATCACATTGGAGCACATGGCTCTAGAAGACCTACAAGAGAAATAGGAAAAAATTATGGAGGACATGAACAACTCTCATTCCCACATTTTTGACAAGTTGTAAGTGATTACACCTTTGTCCTTACTATCAAAAAAGGGGGAAATTGATATCTTACAAAGGGGGAAATTGATATGATACAAAAGGGAAAATGATATGATAAAGATGATAAGGTGAACAAGGAGGATAGTATATAAGCAAGTGTACATACATATACTTATACTCTACCGACATATACATAGGGGGAGTCATAAATTACAAGGTAAACACATGGTGTATATTACTAAACATTTAAGTATTTTGCACATATCAGATTTTGATACTAATGTCAAAGGGGGAGATTGAAGACATATTTTCCATTAGTATGAAATGAAAATAGTTTTGAAAGCATCATTAACACCAACACCAAAAGTCAGCTTTAACACAACCCGACAGACAAGTTCCCAGCAAACCCGACGACACAGTGCAACCTGAAAATGTTACAAGAGAACCCAACAAAGTAACCCGATAGTGCAAACCCAATAGAGGAACCAAACAAGCAGACTATAGTACAACCCGATAGAATAGATGACAGAGGAATCTGATAGACCAAAGAGAAACCTGAGCACCAGTCTACCAAGAGACAATTAGAATCTCGAGAGATGTGGATCTAACTTCCACGTCAGATAAAACACTTGTGTTTTATATTTATCTTTTCTATTAGCTTTAAATCCATTTCTTTAGGGACAAGCAATGTAATTTTAATTGTTTTAATCAGTCTAACTGATTAGAAACATGAAAACTAGGAGATCAAGGTGAAGTTGTAAACCTTTAATCATAGATTTATCATTGTAATACGTGAAACTCACTTAGGTCAAAATCATTATATATATAGATATGTGATCTATCAGAACACATGTGTGTGATGATGATTGTAGCTAAGGAGATCATCTATGGATTAGACTAAGAGTTTTAGGTAGAAGAACAACCAAGGATGAAATAAGCTATCAAGAACAAGAACCAAGGCTATCGAGTAGAACAAAGGTATTGATCAATCATAATAGGTGATAAATATACTTATAATCTTTATTGGATTTGTAATCAGAAATTGTATATTACACATGCTCAGCTCACTGAATATTTTTTACTACATTCTAACAAGTGTAGCAAATAGAAGAAATCCTTGAGAAAGGTGGATTTAACTATCCTTTGTAAATCTCTTAACCAAGTGCAGACTAAGTAGTGTTGCTAAATCTCTTAAAAGAGTAGACCTTAACCAGTCTCCACATAATAATCTTAACAGGGTAGATCATCATAAGTGATCAAAATTGTAAGCCTTAACCGACCCCTTCCATTTTGCAGATAGTGAAGCTTTATGGGTTTCATCCCCACCGCAGTTTTTACCTTCTAACAGGGGTTTTCTGCATTACCAAATCTTGTGGCATGTGTCTATACATTTCATGAATGTTTCTATGAATGTTTTACATGTTATTTGAGTTAATGATTTGATATAACATACACAAAGATAAAATAGCATATATGGTTGGTAATACAATTGATTACTAAAAGGATAAAGGTTAATTGATAAACATTTCAAAGGTATTGATTCACCCCTCCCCTCTCAGTACACCATTCCATTATTTCCAACAATATTTTCATCCTGGAATTAGTATCAGAATTTTCAGCTTTGTTCTCAACTAGGTAACAAGCTTTCTTGCCTTTGTCCTTGTAATATCTATTATCTCTTCTGTCAGAGTGTCAGTTTCTTTTGTAGTCTCGGTCATCACTTCTGTCATACTTTTTTTCATAATATCTGTCATTGTCTCTTTCATCTTTTCTTTTGTTAGGGCATCTAACAACAAAATATCCAATTTCTTTGCAATTAAAACAGACCAATGGTAATTTAACTTTATATCTTCCTTTACCTCTATATAATCTCCTAGCCATTAGTGCTTCAAGTTCATCAAGTTCTTGTTCAACACCATCACTGTCACTATCATTTCTCATAGTGTGTTTGTTACTAGATTTGCTTATTTATAGAGAAGAATTGAATGCAGACTCAATAATAGGTAAGACACTATTATCATAGTTGTTCATCTCAAATTAAATAAGTCTACCAATCAAACTATCAATAGTAACATTGTTACTAGCTACTACTCTCATTTATTGAATTGTAGATACTCTAATAGCATAAATAGGTAATAAGGTTCTCAAAATTTTACTTGCAACTATTTCTTCATCAAGTACTCCTCCTACTCCAAAAATAGCATTAAAAACTTCTTTGATTATGTCACTGCACTGAGTCATGTTCTCTCCTTCTTTCATTCTCATTTCATCAAACTTTCCTCTTAGGATTTCAAATTTAGCTCTCAGCACATTGGCATCTCCTTCATGTACTAGCTTGAGTTTGTCCCACATTTTCTTTGCAGAGGTGCATGATTTCACATCTTCAAATTCAACATCAGTTAGTGAAGAAGAAAGTTCTATCATCATAGAATTGTGTTCATGTTTCTCTCTCAATTGATCAACAATCAGAGGTCTAGTTGGTGCAACATATTCAGTATCCAAGTGTTGTGTAACATCATTTCTAATACCAGATAGATGAAGTCTTATCCTACTTTTCCATGATGCAAATTTGTCCTTGTTCAACTTAGGCACATCCCTTTTACTCATCTTGCGACCTTTAGCTTAAGTCCCTTTAAAATTTTCCTCCAAGCACCAAATCTCTGATACCAATTATTATAATAAATGAGAGGGGGGCGGAATCAGTGGCCTTAAAAATTATTCCAAAAGATCCAACCAAAAAACTTATCTCTCTTATATTGTACCTTCAGTTATCTTACAGTCCCAATTTCATAAATATGTATGGCATAAATAATATTAAAAAAAATAAACTGCTAGGTAAGATATATTGTTTATCTTTTCTTGACTTTACCCAGTAGCAGCAAATAAAATTAGTGTTAATCGACCAATCCAGTTTCAATAATGCGTAAAACAAAATATCAATGCATCTAAACATATACACATTTGACACAGATTTTAACGTGGAAACCTAATATGGGAAAAAACCACCTGGGACTGGTAACCCAAAATAATTTCACTCTTCTAATGTGAGCTCGGTGAAGAGCCAACCATGTAAAAGGTTTTAATACACACTGTTAAGTGCAACCTTGTTAGAGGATTTAAAACCAATAATTTGTCTTTTGACCTAGCACTCACTATGCTGTCAAAAAGAAAAAAGTTTGATACTCTTGAGTATCTCAATACAATAAGGACTATTAAATCCCACTCGGTTAAGATATTTTCTGAATCAATGGTTAAACTGATACAGTAAATGATCTGTTCAAAATACAACTTTGATTTGCAAATATTCAAATCTATTGTTAGTCCAATAATACCTCTCTGATCAATATATACTTCAGTTCCTTTGCTTTATTTCTTTATTATGCTCGATGAATTCTCCGTCCTTTGTTGCTCACTATCTGCAGAATTCCTTGGCTTTGTTCTTCAACCTATATGATCAGATCTGCATGAAGAGTTCTATCTTCACAAAAAATATAATCAGGAATATTCCTCTCTTTGATAATGAATTCCTTGTCTCTTTATATAGACATGATTAGCTGCTCAATCTCCTTGTTTTTTTCGTAGATATCTCCTTGATCCGTAAAACTCGCCATGATTTGCTTTATCCCACAAATATCTCCTTTAGTTTTATTCTGTAAATCTCTCCTTGATAACTATGAATAAAACACGCTTTTAATCTTCTTTCTTGATTTAGCTTAACTGATTGTTGATAATAATAAAATCAATCAGTCAATCCCTAAATTGTAGCTCTGCCAGCTAAGCAATTTTTTGGTTCTTTAACTCCAGTTATGCTCGGTCATCAACTTTAGTTATGCTCGGTCATTAACTCTAGTTATGCTCAGTCATTAAATTTTGCTCGGTAACACTTGCTCAGTTATTGTTGTGGTTGGTATACACTGTGAAATTCTTAGTGTTCACTGTCACTTAGTGTATACATACATTTTATGTTTTACTTGTTAGAGTAACTGAGAGGAAGGGGGGGGGGGGTGATTCAGTGGCCTCAAAAATATTCCAATAAATCAACCACAAAACTTTATATCTTAAATATAAACCTCAAGTTATCTTTAGTCCCAAAAGATGTATGCCTTGAAATAATCTTATCAAATAACTACTGCTTGGAGTTCACTATTAAATATTATTTTTAATCTTTACCGATTAGCACTCTATCATTTACCGAAATGCAGTAAATAAATTAGTGTTTACCAATCACTACTGGTTTAGTAATGTGTAAAGCACAACATGAAAGAAATGACTCATAAACACATTTGACACATGGATTTTTAACGTGGATACCCTATTAAGGGAAAAACCACTTGGGACCGGTAACCCAAAATTTTCACTCTTTTGAAGTGAGCTTGGTGAAGAGCCAGCCCTGTTAAAGGTTACAAACACACTGTTAAGTGCGACCTTGTTAGAGGATTTATCACTAACAGTTAATCACTTGATATCTTGCATTTCACTATGCTATCTTCATAAATTAACCTTTTGATACTCCTTGGGATGTATCTCAATATATAAAGGATTGTTAGATCCTGCTCGGTTAAGAGACTTTCTGAATCAATGGTTAAACTGAAACAATATATGATATGTTCATATAAACAACTTAATCTTGTAGATGTTCAAATCTATTGTAATCTCATAATACCTTTCTGATCAATGTTTCCTTTCAAAACATCTTCTCCATTTCTTTATGCTCGGTGATGTTGTGCTTCTCTGTTGCTCAGTGTTCACAGAATTCTTTACCTTTGTTCTTTAGCTTGTTTGATCAGGTCTGTATGAAGACTTCTTTCTTCATCAGTTTCTCTTCAACATCCTCTTCTCTATTCACTCCCCTAATTCATAATGAATTAGCTTGTCTCTTTAAAGACATGATTTCACTGTTTCTATGTCCTTGACTTTCTTGTTGTTGGTGTGATTCACAATTCTTTCCTTTCTTTCTTTAAAGCTTTACTTCAGTTTGATCCCATAGATTTACCTTTGACAACTGGAATAAAACTGCTTTAAAACTCTTGCTTATCTCTGGCTTTTAAATTGTCGATGAAAAAACTGTGATCAACCAATTAACTCCATATTTAGCTCCCGCCAGCTAAGTCTTTTGTCATTTGTGAACTTTAGTTATTTTCGGTGTTTAACTCCTTGTTAGCTTTGGTCTTGACTTCTATTTTCCTTGGGCATCTCTATCCATCAAAGTTGTCTATCCGTTGGGTAACACTGTACTTTTGCATGTCAGTAATGCTTGCTTGGGTTTCTTGCCCGATATCACTGTGACTCTTCTCTCAAGGTTCTCTATCCATCAGGGTGCACTATCCATCAGTGTTTTTTGTCACTTAGTATATATTGATATTTTATGAATTACTGAAGGCATAACCTTTATCTCTTTGGTTCTTGGAAGTCTTTGACACTATGTATATAACCAATCAGATTATATGAAGCTAAAATCAATGATAATACAATACATTAACTGATTTAATGCCTTGCATTAACTTTTTTCAGTTTGGTGATCATCAACTTAACATCTTCAAACATTCAATCAGATATAGTTCATCAATCTCTCCCTTTGGCATTGATGGAAACATACTACATTACTACTAATACAATATGAGATATATCAGTTTGTAGTTCATCAATTTACCACATTTATTGTTTTATAACCAATACAAATGTATGGCTCTCAGTAAGCTTATATAGCTTAGATTTGTCTCATGCTGAGTACTTTATTCAATCTTTATTCCCTTCACTGGATAGATGTTGAAGCTTCTAATTCTGTATCTCCCTGTGACTATTCCTCTCCTTGATCGTCTATTTTTCCTTTGACAATAATATAGAATATTCTCTCCCTTAAGTTATCTGTCCCTTAGGATAAATTCTCTCCCTTTGATGGATATTTCATATGTATATATAATCTTTATCCTTTGGATCTTCTCAGGGTACTCCCTCCCTTTGACAAGAATGCCAATGTATATCCTTCCTCCTTTTTATAATATACTCCTCAAATTTCCCTATCCATCAACAATAGAATGGCTCTGGTGTTTGATGCAGATATGTACCTTGCTGTGTATTGATGTATCTATGCAGTCCATTTCTTTTCTTGCATCAACATGAACAATCTTTTCATTATGTGTAGGCTGATGCAGTCTCCTAGTCAGCTTACTGACCAATAGACAAGGGTCATACCCCTAGTCTCTTTCTCAGGTACTCAAATGTATCTTTAGGAAATGGCTTTGTGAATATGTCAGCTAATTGTTCCTTGGATTGAACATATTCTAGTATCACCTCTTTCTCTTGCACTTGTTCCCTTAAGTAATGATACTTGATAGCAATATGATTTTTCTTAGCATGCATGACTAGATTCTTTGATATGTTTATTGCACTAGTATTATCATAGTAGATAGTCACTGGTTCTAGAATTTTCATATTCATACCTTCTAGTAATTGTTTGATCCATGCAATGTTAGATAAATTTGCAGTAGAAGCTACATATTCTGCTTCTACAGTATATTGTGAGATGCATTCTTGCTTCTTACTAATCCATATGACAAGTCTGTCACCCATGAAGAATGCTCCTCCAGTTGTGCTCTACCTGTCATCTAAGTTTCTAGCCCAATCAGAATCTATATAGAATTGACGCTCAAATTTTCCTTCTCTTTTATACTATAATCCATAGTCCTCGGTGTTCTTTAGATATCTCAGAGTTCTTTTGACAACAGTCATGTGTGATTCTTTGGGATTAACAGAGAATCTTGCAACTATTCCAACTACATGTGCTATATTTGGTCTAGTATGAACAACATACATTATCTTTTGAATCATTGATCTATATAGTGTCTGATTTAACTCTTTTGACTTATCTTCCTTTTTTAGTTTACACCCAGTGGCCATAGGTGTTCCAACTGGCTTGGAATCTTCCATCTTGAATATCTTCATCACATTCTTGATGTATTTGGATTGCGTGATATATATGCCTACATCTTGTTGAAGAATCTATAGATGAAGAAAGAATTTGATCTCCCTATTGGTAAGTGATCAATTTTGTGTAATGTGATTCACTTTTTGGTTGTAATTTATGGCAACGCATCTGGGTTACAGATTGATTCCTATAAAGATAATTTTTTCTGATTCAGAAATTGACTAAGTATAGAAACAGAGATACAGAAGTATTTTGGATATCAAAGATCGAGATCGATGAGTTATGACATGCAAGCTTAGAGGAAGACAATAAGGGGTATGTGTGACCTCCACCTAAGATATATTTGGTTTTGGTAATGTCTACGATGAGTTAGAAAGAATTGAAGATAGATAGACTACAGCAGAACAACGATATAGAGCAGTTGGACAGTAGCGAAGATTGAGAGAGTATGACATGGACTCCAGGAAATCAAAGATGGATTATGGTTGTTGATAACCTATACTTTGAGTATGTAAGAGTTTCGACTATACATTTATTATTTTCCTTACTAAATGTATTTTTACTGAGAGCCAACTTTGTAATATTTGTAATATTCATATTAGGAGCCAAATTTGTAAAGTTGTGAGATATATATGTAAGATATTTTTGATAAAGATAGATGGTTGGATGAGTGTGTTGCATGAATAGTAGAGCAGAGAATGACAGAGACCATTGATGAACTATAAAGGAACTATATAAGCTCTAGTGATGCTTTTTTTGTTCATGACTGAGAACACTTTGTAAACATAATTACTTTGTAAGAGTTGTAAGCTCAGTTGGCCCCTAATAGGGTGTTGTGAACCTTTAACAGGGTTGTAATTCCTTTAACAAGGAAATGTAATATGTAATATTCAGCTCCTAACAGGGATAGGTCTCCTAACAGGGACATTATACTTTAGTACATGCTTGTGGGTACCATCGCCACCAGAGTTTTCCCTTGGCCAGGGTTTCCTCAAAAATAAAATATGGTGTTATGAGTAGTGTGTCGTTTTCTTATATTCTTTTCTTTACTGCAAGTTTATGGTTATGTTTAAATGGTTGAAGAATTTAATTAAGTACAATAATACTGATTCACTCCCCCCCTCAGTATTATCCAATCATAGCAATTGGTATTAGAGCTTCTGGCCCTTGGAGAGAAAGTCTAACAGCTTGAGGGAGATCAGAATGGATTTGGATAGTTTGCAAGAAAACTTTGATGTTGCACTTGAAGACCTTGAAAAAGAAAAACAAGAAAATGGAGAGTTGAGATTCAACATGCGAAGAGTTGAGAAATTTATAAAGAAACTCAAGGAAAAACTTGAGCTTTCTTGAAGTCAAAGACAAGATCTTATGGTTCAGATAAAAGAGGATTCAGATGAAGACAATTCAAATCAAGTGAGGCAACTAAAAGAAGAGAATGAAACTCTGAAAAATTGAGATTGAGACTATGACTAAAGAAATACAGATACAGAAGGATGCTAAGAATAAAGTTGAAGAAGATTTAAACAGTGCATTATATCAAATGAAGAATAAGGCTGCCAACTACAAGAACAAGTATCTAGAAATGGACAAATACAATCAGACTATAAAAGGTGAACTTGTTGAAGGAAAGAAACACATTGAGAAACTTCACACCAGCAGTGATTTGATTGATGAATAGAGAGACAAATAGAAACCTAAAGGTGATATGACTAGTATTGGCTTCAATGAAGCTGAATGTTCAAAGAATCAGGAAGAGAAATCTAATGAGAAGATTGATGCTGATAAACCTTCTATTGAAGAACCTAGAGAGAAGATTAGACCCTTCAGAGGTAGATGCTTTGGTTGCAACAAATTTGGACACATGAAGAGAGACTATAGAGGTAATGCCCCTTTTAGAACTTTTTATGGTTATTGTTTTAATTGTAATGGATATGGGCACAAGAAAGCATAATGCAAAAAACCTAATCAATCTAGATATAGACAAGACAATGGAAGATAATCTACAGTGAAAACTACATGCTACAAATTTAATAACATTGGATACATTGAGAATTACTATAAATTGCAAGTTAATCAGGAAAGAAGACCTCCTATATGTTAAAAATGCAATAATCTAGGACATATAGCGAAGTTTTATAGGTATAATGGATCAAACAACAGAAGAGTGCTAGGGTATGTGCAAGATCATGGGGGCCAAAAAGTGGCGATGTGAAAAAAATCCACTTTTCACTTTTCAAAAAACACATGAAAATGTTTCTTGACTTTTTAGTAGGCTTGGGTGTCAGTACACTTGGGCAAACCTGACAACAAAGCACAAGCCTAATCGGGTACCTGATTTTTTTTTTTTTTTTCTAATTTTTTTTTTTTTTCTAATTTTTTTTTTCAAATGAACTTTCATAGGACCCCTTAGGACACACTTGAGTGTTCCAATGTGTCCAAGGGGTCCTAGTATACATTCTCACATGTTAGGACCCCTAGGAAGACCCCATGACCCCTTTTGAAACATTGGAACATTTAAGTGTATCCCAAGAGGTCGTAGGACCCCTTGGGACACACTTGAGTGTTCCAATGTGTCCCCGGAGATAAAAGAGGGTCCTAAAGGGTCCTAGTACACCTTATCATGTGTTAGGACCCCTAGGAAGTCCCCATGACCCCTTTCA
>MU227473.1:15732-30123 GCA_018584345.1 Thuja plicata | reverse complement strand
ATAATACATAATCTAACATATTAATATATAATATATAAAATAATATATGATATATATAATGTAACATTTAATATTAATATATATTATATAATATTTAATGTAAAATATATATTATATAATATTTAATGTATATAGATATTATATAATATTATATATATATATATATATATAGATATTATATAATATTTAATATATATAATACATAATTTGATATATAATATATCATATGAAGGAGGGAGAATGGGGAGGGAAAAAAATTTAAGAGGGAGAAAGGGGAGGGAAAATTTAAAAATTAAAATTTTGCCATCATTTTCGGGTACCCGATTAGGCTCAATATTGCTTTGTACACCAAACCTACATGGTCAACTCTAAAAATGTCACAAAAATGTGTTTTTCCCTGCTTTCCTGAGTTCCAGACTTCGACCATGTAGCTGACGACTTTTTTTTCATCCAAATTTGATGAAATGAAAAGAGAATCTTAAGGACATTATCAACTTTCTATCGATATAATTGCTGTCAAATTTTGAATTCGGTAAGTAATTATTAGTTATTTTTTAATTGAGTTACCTCTAAATGCTGATTTATATACTGATTGAAAAACAACTATAACTTTCAAACCGTATAACATTTTTGAAATCTAAAAAATGCATCACATTCTATGCTTCGTCTACTATAAGTGAAATTTTTTTATTTTTGAATTTTTTAAATTTTTCAATGATCTAAGGTGGTCAGACACGAGAGTTTTTCTTTTTAAAAATATTGTAGCAGAAAATTCATAATTAATTATTTTTTTGGAATAAAATTACACAAAAATATGCATCACATCCAAGAATGAGTCTACTACTTATATATAAAATCTTATAAAAAAATATTATCATTTGATTATGATTAAGGTGGTCAGACATACACCTACTTCTTATTTTTTTCCTGAAATTTTTGTACTGCTGCATTGAAATCTATACTTTTCACCAATCATATTTAATTTTTTTCAAAAAATGCCTAGTAGTTTAGAAACTGCATTCAATTTCCTATAGATTCTATTCTTACAACTTTATGATATTAGGTTGATAGCTAGTTCAAATTTTCACGTCAAGTTGTCTAACCCTGATTTTGCTGATTTTTCATTGCCACTTAAGGGCATAGTTTGGCTCCTCATGATCTTGCACATACCCACCACCTCCTATGAATTCATAGAAGAATGGAAATGATATTGGTAAGAGTGTTGCAGACTTGAAGAATTATTTTGAAAGTTGTTTTAAGAGAGCAGAAGATAACAATAGTGGTAAGATTTGGAAGATCAAAGAAACAAGTGAGACATCAGTTCAGGGAGAGTTGATAGATGCTACTGGATCTTTGCCTGATGGTAGTAAAACAAAATCAACCTAATTGGCTGATCATAGCCTTAGGGGGAGCATTGGATATAGACATTAGAATATATCCTGCCCTAAAATTTATGGATTGAGCTCGAGCGAGCTTAGGTATGAGCTTGGATGACATCATGAAATATACATCTGAGAGCGCAACATTAGTCGACACATATATTTTGTTTACGAGATCTAAGAAGCCAACTAGACAACATTAAGTAAAGTTAAATTTATGACTTAAACTTGTATAAAGCACCATTTGATGACCTATCTCTTTACCATTTGTCAAAGAGAAAGCTAAGGAGATCAGAGAGCAGAAAGATTCATTCTATTCTATAATTGTTGTGCGTGATCGATTGAAGTACAAACTTAGAATTCAATGAAAGAAAGGTATTTACATCATCTAGCTATGGATGCACCTATTATATTCAATGTTGTAGATCAACCTAGGTACAAATTTAAGAAACATCCGTTCAAGTCCTATGAAGAGGATCCCGAAGGAGCATTTTCTCAAACCCCTTATGGCGTATTACACATAGAAGATATTAGGGCTTAGATACATTGTAAGTATGATATACTGGGAATTGATGAGATATCAACTGAGATGGAGTATATGACTGATAATGGAATCATGAAAGAAGAATACAAACACATTGATCAGTTGAGCATAATGAAAATTATAGACTTATGCGAATTTGACGAAGATGAATGGTTCAAGATATTGTTGAGTAGGGTACATGATCAGTTCATTTGGATAGGTGATCAGCCTATGAAGATTTTTAGTGACCTAATTCATGAAATCACTGGACTGGACAACACCGGAATCACTCTTATTGCAGAAAACATGTAAAGAAAGAAGTTGAAACCCTAACTCATTCTAAATGGGACAGGCGGGCAATGACTGTGAATGACATCTTTCAGCAAGATGTGAGACTAATTTCTATGATACTTGGATATAAATTCTACTACAACAGTAGACCTAACTCAGTATCTGCAGTAGTAAACATGATGGCATGGAGAATGGTGAAGGAGAATGTGAAATATAATCTATGTGAAGTACCGACACAATAATTGCTTGAAAATGTGAAGCTAGTGAAGAAAGAAAGAACAAAGACCTTCAGATTTGGTTCACTATTGATGCATATGTTTATACACATTGAGAAAAAATTTCCTGGCTTGCACCCTAGTAGTTGGAAATCAGGGATACCTACTAGTATTCCAATCTCACAGAGCTACAAAAGACAAAATAGTACATGGGTTGATGGGGAATTGTTTGCTATGATCAAGATCCTTCAGAGACAAATGAAAACCAGGTACAAGATACCTAAGGACATTTTTGAAAAATACAAGGATACAATCTATTTCATGGTTGAAACTGATTGTGTATGTTTTGAAGCAGTCACACCTAGAAAGAAATGGTGTTATCCCATGGGTTATGAAGTAAGTTCAGAGGTACTTACCATGCAAGTAGAACATGTTCTTACATCAGAAATTGATATATCAGAAGAAATATGGGGAACATATGAGGAGAAATAAGCTAAGGTGAGAGAGGAATAGACTAGAGTTTTGAGGAAAAGAAAAATTGAAAACCTTGTGCATGAATGTGGTGTAAAAGCAGGATTGACAGAAGAAGAACTGAAAGAAGTGAAAAATAAAATGACAGAAAGATCTCTTGGACTGGAAAGTGAAAGTACTACAACCCTTCCCACTCTTGAGTTAGTTATAGTAGACATTCCACCTCCTCCATCACAACAAACATCACAAATTGAGAACATTACTCCTATAGTAAACACTAGATCGAGAAAGCAGACATCACCTAAAGAACAAAGCATAGTGAGAGAAGAGAAGAAAAATGAGAAGCACATATGGAAGCATGTCATGAAGATGATAGAAAAGAGAGCAATAGAACAAGGTAAACTAGTCACAATTGACAGATACTATGATAGGTATGGAGATTCAGACAAACTTAAGATTGAAGACATTGTGATTGATCATTTACTTACTTTAAAAAAGACTCTATTAGAAATTGAAGGAAGTATACCTAAAGACTTGTATGGGAGATTGGAGACAAGAAAACACTTAGCACAGATTGAGGATGATACAATCAGGAATCAAGAAATTGATAACATGTTGCCTATAATATCCTTACAAGAAAGAGAAAGAATATTCAAGGAATTGAAACCTTTGCTAAGGACAAACGTAAGATTATTGAAAATCATGGAGAGGAAGTATGATGAAGTCACTAGAGAAAACATTGATGAACTCTACTTCTGACAAGCCTCCACCTCCTAATACCATTTCACCTACACAATTAGGAATGGGAGAAATCTCAAAAGCAACTGAGACAAATGCTGAGAAAAGCGAAGTAGATCCACAACCAAATTTCTATGTTTCTGGTGTTCCAGTGACTCTTGACACATAACAAGATGGAAATGACCCATTTGCAAGGAATGTGGACAGCAATATAGTAGATGAAGTAGAATAGAAAGAAGAAGTAGAGAAGAAAAAAGAAGAAGAACAAAAGATAGAACATAAAGAGGATGAACAGAAAGAGGTAAACACATCTTCTATCTCATTGTTGGCAAGCAGTGATGTTAATGTTGATAGCATGAATGAAGATGAGTTGGTTAAATTGGAATTTATTGCACTAAACAAAGTTAAGGAAAGATTAGAACAGAAAGGTGACAAAAAGGCTAAAGTGATTACAAGAGCAATTGATACTGTGAACAAATTGTTTCCAATACCTATTGTTTTCAAGCACAAAGATGACATTAAAAATTTGAGAATAACACTTGATGAATTTGATGGCATTATGAGAACTTGATAAAGATTGTAGAGGAGAAGGCAAAGAAGAAATATTCAGCGAAGAAACTATCAAAAGTTTGCAAGTCAATCACATGGGACTTAGGCATTGTGAAAACTTGTTTGACAAATGAAAAGAGCTGCATTGAACATGGAAGAAAACTGTTTAGTTACTGCATGAATCCTATCAGGCATGTTCAAAACATGGAAGACATTATTTCCAAAGAGAGGGCAACTCTGAATAGTATGATGGATGGTTGTGAAGTATCTTCACAATCTGTAACAGAGTTAAACAAGGAATTCACAAGAAATTGGCAAAAATCAGTGTATTGGATAATGAGAAAGGCAGAGTATTGACAAGATTTAATTTGCTAAAGAGTTTAATCATTCCTAAGCTATCCAAACTTGAGGTTCATCTATCAGACTTGGAGAAAGTGACAAATTAATTAACTAAATCTATGCCCACAAAATTGAAAGAAGCTGAGACCACATCATTTGCATTGAATGATATAATTCATATTAGTCAAATATTGTTCAAATCATGGAGTACAGAAGTGAAGATCTTGGAAGACTCCTTTCAAGATATTCTAAAACTGGTGAGCAAGCACTAAATCCTATTATTCTGTATGCACCTTTGTCATTGTTGTCAAAGGGGGAGAAGAGAGAAGAAAAAAAATAATATAGGAGAAGAGAATAAAATGGGAGAAGACACAAGAAGAGGAAGGATAGAATATAGAGGAGACAGTTTTTTGTTGGAACACTTATTCATTTTTTTAAAGTGTTTCCATTAACGCCAAAGGGAGAGATTGTTGGAAAGTGATCAATTTTGTGTAATGTGATTCAATTTTTGGTTGTCATTTATGGAAAGACATTTGGGTTAAAGATTGATTGTTGTAAAGATAAGTTTTGCTAATTCAGAAATTGACTAAGTATAGAAGCAGAGATACATAAGTATTTTGGATATCGAAGATGGAGATCGATGAGTTATGACATGAAAGATTAGAGGATGATAGTATGGGGTATGTGTGATATTCACCTAATATCTATTTGGTTTTGGTAATGTCTACGACGAGTTAGAAAGAATTGAAGACAAACAAACTGTAGCAGAACAACAATACAGAGCAGTTGGATAGTAGCAAAGATTGAGAGAGTATGACGTGGACTCCAGGCAATCGGATTTGGATTATGGTTTTTGATAACCTCCACTTTGAGTATGTAAGAGTGCTGACTATACATATATTATTTGACTAACTAAATGTATTTGTACTGAGATCCAACTTTGTAATTTTTGTAATATGAACATATTAGGAGCCGACTTTGTAAAGTTGTGAGATATATGTAAGATGTTTTTGATAAAGATATATGATGTTTGGATGAGTGTGTTGAGTGAATAGCAGAGAAGAGAATGACAAAGACCATTGATGAACTATAAAGGAACTATTTAAGCACTAGTGATTCTTGTTTTGTTCATGACTGAGAACACTTTGTAAACATAATTACTTTGTAAGAGTTGTAAGCTCAGTTGGCCCCTAATAGGGTGTTGTGAACCTTTAACATGGTTGTAATTCCTTTAACAAGGAAATGTACTATGTAATATTCATCTCCTAACAGGGCTAGGTCTCCTAACAAGGACATTATACTTTATTACATGCATGTGAGTACCATCCCCACTGGGGTTTTCCCTTGGCCAGGGTTTCCTCAAAAATAAAATATGGTGTTATGAGTACTGTGTCATTTGCTTATTTTTTTTCTTTACTACAAGTTTATGGTTAATGTTTAAATGGTTGCAGAATTTAATTAAGTTCTATAATACTTATTCACCCCCCTCTCAGTATTATCCAATCCTAACACTCCCCAAACATTGACATCTCAAACTCTTTGCTCATTTCATTAGCAAAAGATTTACATAACATATCATTAGCAAAATATTTACATAACATATCATTACCCCCAAATATGATATCATGAAAAAATATTTCAGCAATCAGAATATTATCATCAGTATATTATTTTAATTACAGATTGCTATTTTCACTTGTTCTTACAAATCCAGTGCTTATGAGATAGGAGTGAAGTCTTTCATGCCAGGCTCTAGGTTCTTGTTTTAATCCATACAAGGCTTTGTGTAGTATACAAACCATGTTTCTCTTGTTAGGATAAAAAAACCCTTTTGGTTGTTCAATGTATACCTCTTCTTCTAGTATTCCATTTAGGAATACAGATTTGACATCCATTTGGTATACCTTGAATCCTTTGAATGTAGCATAAGAAAGTAAAATTAATACTCCTTCTAGTCTAGAAATGGGTGAAAAGGTTTCTCCATAGTCAATACCTTCTTCTTGTGCATGCCCCTTGCATAATAATCTTGCTTTGTTTCTTGTGACTTCTCCATTTTCATTCAGCTTGTTTTTGAATATCCATTTCGTACCAATGACATTCTTGTCATCTGGTTTAGGTACTAAGGTCCATGTTCTTTTCTTCTCAATATATTCTATCTCTTCATTCATAGCACTAACCCATTCTTCATTTTCAAGTGCAATATTAACAGATTTAGGCTCAAAATCACAAATTAAACATCTAATGTTCAGTGACTTACTTCTTGTTCTCATTCTAGCCTTCTTGTCTGCAATGATATGGTGTTGTGGATGGTGTCTTCTGACATACTTGGAAAGTATCGGTTCAGCTCTTTGTTCATCATTCTGATCATCATCTTGACATTCTGATATCCATCGCTCAGAACATCATTTAGAACAATTTCCTAATTTTTGATATTTACAGCCTGATGCTCAAGTGCATTGTTCTGTTGCTTGGGAAGAGTGTCAGGTTCTTCATTGTAAACAAACCTCTTGTAGTCCTCTGGTTCTTTTCTTCTTTCCTCATCATTTTTCTCTGCATATTCATCTATTCTGACATTTGCACTTTCAATTATTTTGTTATAGGATTTGTTAAGACATTTATAAGCCTTGCTTTTGGTGGAATACCCTAGAAAGATTCCTTCTTCACTTTTGGAGTCAAGATTTCCATTTCTATCATTTTTCAAAATATAACATTGACTTCCAAATTTTTTGAAGTAACTTACATTGGGTGTGTATCCATACCATAGCTCATAAGGTGTCTTTTTGGTGTCTTTCTTCAATTGAACTTTGTTCAATGTGTAGACAAAAGTACTGACAACTTCCCTCCAGAATGTTTGAGTGATGTTTTTCTCTATCATCAGTGTTCTTGCACAATCAACAATGGATCTATTTCTTCTTTCAACAATCCCATTTTGTTGTGGTGTTCTTGGTGCAGGAACCCATATTTTAATTGCATGATCATTGCAAAAGTTAGTGAATTCATCAGAAATAAAATCTCCTCCTCTATCTAATCTTAAGCATTTTAGTTCCTTACCACTTTGTTTTTCTACAATAGATTTATACCATTTAAACATCTTGAATGCTTCTAATTTTTCTTTTAAGAACATAACTGTCATCATTCTAGAGTAATCATCAACAAAGAGAATGAAATATCTATAACCATAGTAACTCTTTGTTCTCATGGGTCCACATAGATCAGTATGGACTAATTCTAGAATAGTATTAGATGTATGGGTTTTTCTCTTGAAACTAGACTTTGTCATTTTACCTTTTTGACAATTCTTACACATGATTTGGTCGGGCATTGACATGCTCGGTAAGCCTCTTACTTTCCTTTAATTGATTATCTTAATCGTGTTGTCAAAATTCACATGACATAATCTTTTATACCACAACCATATGTCTTTGTTTCTAGCCATTAAACAAGTGGTGTTTATATCATCAAGATAGAATAGGTTACCTTTTGTCTGTTCACCAGTTTCGATCAACCTTCCTGATTCATTATAGATATTTTCCTTTTTGTTCTCAAATTCTACTTGGTGACCTGTGTTATTCAGCTGTGAAACACTCAATAGATTGTAGTTCAGTCCTTTTACCTAGTATGCATTTTCACATTTGATCAGGTTATTCAACATTATGGTTCCTTTACCTTCAACTGGACAAGGTGAGTCATTTCCCATTCTTACTGATCCACCATTATAATACTAAAAATTTTCAAACTTTTGTTTATCATCGGTCATGTGGTGAGTGCAGGAACTATCTATAATCCAGACATCATTCTTACTAACCTTAGATATGAGTGCAGTCTCAACATACCTTTCCTCTTCGTGCGACTCATCCTTCATGGCCACAAATACCATCTCAATATCTTCATCTGATTTTGTGTCAGTATCTCTAGCTCTGTTCTTTGCCAGGTAACATGCTTTCTTCCCTTTGTCCTTATAGTCTCGGGTATCTCTTCTGTCAGATTGTCAGTCACTTTGGTAATCTCTGTTATCACCTCTATCAAACTTCTTTTCAAATGATCTTTCATTACTTCTGTCATCTTTTCTTTTGTTACGACATCTAGCTGCATAATTTCCAATCTCTTTACAGTTAAAACATACAAGTGGTAATTTACCTTTGTATCTACCTTTGCCTCTTTGCAATCTTCTATCCTTTAGTGCTTCAAAATCATCAAGTCCTTGGTCATCACTATCACTTTCACTATCATTTCTCATAGTGTGTTTATGACTTGACTTACTTATTTTCAAACAAGATTTGAATGCAGACTCAATAGACGATAAGAAACTGTTATCAAAGTTATTCATCTCAAATGAAATAAGTCTACCAACCAAACTATCTAGAGTGACATTATTCTTTGCTACTACTCCCATTTCTTGTATAGCAGATACTCTAATAGCATATACAGGCAGTAAGGTTCTTAGGATTTTACTTACCATTGTTTCTTCTTCAAGTACACCTCCAACTCCTCGGATAGCATTGCCTACATCTTTTATTTTGTAGCTGCACTGACTGGTATTTTATCCTTCTCTCATTCTTAGGTCATCAAATTTACCTCTTAGGCTCTCTTCCTTAGCTCTTAGTACATTTGCATCTCCTCCATGTACCAGTTTCAATTTGTCCCACATTTTCTTTGCAGAGGTGTAGGTTTTGACATCTTCAAATTTAGCATCAGAGAGTGAGGAAGAAAGTTCTATCATCATAGAATTATGCTCATGCTTTTTTCTCAATTGATCAAGTGTGTGAGGTAGGAAACACATATTCAGTATCCAAGTATTAAGTAACATAATTTCCAATACCTGATAGGTGGAGTCTTATCCTGCTTTGCAATGATGCAAAGTTGTCCTTGTTCAACTTGGGCACATCTCATTTGCTCATCTTGTGATCATTTTCTTAGGTCTTGAAACCTTCCTTCTAAGCACACAAGCTCTGATACCAATTGTTAGAATAACTGAGAGGAGGAGGGGGGTGAATCAGTGGCCTAAAAAATATTCCAATAAATCAAACACAAAACTTTATATCTTAAATATAAACCTTAAGTTATCTTTAGCCCCACAAGATGTATGCCTTGAAATAATCTTATCAAATAACTACTGCTCGGAGTTCACTATTAAACCTTATTCTTAATCTTTATAGATTAGCATTCTATAATTTACCGAAATGCAATAAATAACTTAGTGTTTACCGATTAATCCTGTTTTAGTAACGTGTAAAGAAAAACATAAAAACAATGACTCATAAACACATTTGACACATGGATTTTTAATGTGGAAACCTTGATAAGGGAAATACCACTTGGGACTAGTAACCCAAAATTTTCACTCTTCTAAAGTGAGCTCGGTGAAGAGCCAACCCTGTTAAAGGTTACAAACACACTGTTAAGTGCGACCTTGTTAAAGGATTTATCACTAACAGTTAATAACTTGATATCTGGAATTTCACTATGCTATCTTCATGAATTAACCTTTTGATACTCCTTGTGATGTATCTCAATATATAAAGGATTGTTAGATCCTGCTCGGTTAAGTGACTTCTTGAATCAATGGCTAAACTGAAACAGTATATGATCTATTCATATAAACAACTTAATCTTGCAAATGTTCAGATCTATTGTAAGCTCATAATACCTTTCTGATCAATGTTTCCTTTCAATACCTTTTCTCTACATCTTTCTGCTCGGTGACGCTGTACTTCTCTGTTGTTCAGTGTCTATAGAAATATTTAGCTCTGTTCTTTAGCTTGTTTGATCAGGTCTATATGAAAACTTCTTTCTTCATCAGTTTCTCTTCACCCTCCTCTTATATATTAACTCCCCTAATTAATAATGAATTATCTTGTCTCTTTATAGACATGATTTCATTGTTTCTAAGTCCTTAACTTTCTTGTTGTTGGTGTGATCCGCAATTCTCGCCTTTATTGCTTTAAAGCTTTACTTCAGTTTTATCCTGTAGACTTCTCTTTGATAACTAGCATAAAACAAATTTAAAACTCTCGCTTATCTCTGGCTTTTAACTTGTCAATGAAAATAATGTGATCAACCAGTTAACTCCATATTTAGCTCCTGCCAGCTAAGTCTTTTGTCATTTCTGAACTTCAATTCTTTTCGATGTTTAACTCCTTGTTAGCTCCGGTCTTGACTTCTATTGTCCTCGAGCATCTTTATCCATCAGGGTTGTCTATCCATTGGGTTGTCTGTCCGTTGGGGTTGTCTGTCTGTCGGGTAACACTGTGGTTTTGCACGTCAGTAATGCTTGCTCGGGTTTCTCGCTCGTGTATCACTGTGACTCTTCTCTCGGGGTTCTCTATCCATCAGGGTGCACTGTCCATCGGTGTTTGTTGTCACTTAGTGTATACTGATCTTTTATGCATTACTAAATGCAAAACCCTTATCTCTCTGGTTCTTTGAAGTCTTTGACACTATGTATATAACCAATCAAATTATATCAAGTTGACATCAATGACAATACAATACATTAACTGATTTAATGTCTTGCATTAACTTTCTACAGCTTGGTGATCATCAACTTAACATCTTCAAACATTCAATCAGTTATAGTTCATCATTACCAACCACATAAAATTTGTCTCTTCAGATCTTCAAGGTTATGACAATATGTGTATGAACAATCAAACCATATCAAGTTGACATTAATGACAATACAAGACACTAACTGATTTATTGTCTTGCATTTACTTTTGCAGCTTGGTGATCATCAACTTATCATCTTCAAACATTCAATCAGTTATAGTTTATCATTATCTAGGTTTGGCCTATTTTATAAGGTCTGCCTCACTGCATTTTGTTTCTTTATGGGTGACAATGTGGAGGTTTTCTTTTCTAGGTTCTTTCCTCCACGAGTCCTTGTTGAACCTGTGTAAATAATAATAATAATAATAATAAGATTCTAATTCAATCATTAGATTGTTTAAAAAGTAATATTAATCGCATTACCCTTATCCACTTCATTAATATTCATCCACATCCTTTAAAATCTTATATGTACAGATTTGGCATATTTGGAGGGACTTCCTCAAAATCTTACATGTATATTTGGCATATTTGGTGGGACTTCATCATTTAACTCAATTTCTTTGTTTATTGATACGAACTATTTGTGTAAAAAGGTTTTTATTTTATTTTTTAAGATTAAGTTTTAATTAATATTAAATTGATTTAGGATGAAATTATTTTTTCAAAACAAATGTTTTCTTTCAATTGTTAATGGTGATGATGTGAATTTTAGATTGCCTCCTCTATTTAGGTGTTAGAATTGGTTTTCATACTTAAATTAATAATCAAGTTTTATAATTTTCACATAGTAAGTCAAATTTATTCTATAATTTTGAATTCTTTTAATTATTTCTTTTTCTAATTGCATTTAATTATAATCTCAAATATTTTATCTTTTTAACAATTTCATCATTATTATACATGATTATTTTTTAAAAAGTAAATAATTTAAAAAAATTAAAATAAAAAAATATTATAAAGACATGTGTCTACTTTTTTTAATAAGTAGTTGCTACTTATTTCTAGCCCCTTTTTTACACAACTTATTTTCATTTTCTATAAAAATAGCCACTCCACAAAAATAAGAAAAAATTCTAAATGTTCCTTTTCCCATTTAAGCAACACCCAAAAAGGTATTAGAAATAAGAGATGAATTAAAGTCATTATTAAAGCTCGGTGAAATTTTATTTTTCTCCCATGAAAGTATTTTTATTTGAAAATAAATATATTAATATAAAACATAGTATAAATGTAAACTATAAGATATAAATTATAATGTTTTATAATATTTAAAAAATTTATTTAAATAATATATATTTTCTACTAAATTTTTGATTAATTTTTATTTATGTAAATTGTATTTTTATATAATTAATATAAAATATTTAATTAATTGAAATACATATAATATAATTTATAATATTAAATACTAATATCAAATTTTAGAAACACAATACCATTTCTAATACAATACATTTCAAATAAATTTAAATATGATATATAATGCATATTGGTATATTTTGACTTTAATTGGAGGAAAACAAACTCAAAAAGTAAAATAGGTACACCCAAAAATTGTTGAACCAATTTTTTATACATAATATGTAACTCAAATTACATTAAATGATGTCTCAATCTTCAATCTACAAGTTATTCCCTCCATGCTAAATGAATACCCGTTAGTGTAATAATCAAGTCCTACATTCATATAAATTGTTAAATTTTATAGTCTTATAATTTCAAGTAATTTTTTTTTGAAGAGTACTAAAATAAGAAAAAATGTAGTGAGTAGAATAAATGGTGTACTTATTTTACTTTTTGAGTTCGATTTGTCTAATTAAAGTCAAAATATACAAACAAAATTATATGCATTATATATTATATTTAAATTTATTTAAAATATATTATATTGGATAAAGGTGAGGTTTAGCGACGTCTGCTTTGCGACTTCATTGTGTGGCTCTTCTACCAATGCAAGCAATATTACGAAACATTAATAGGTGTGTTCATTCCTTTAATGTTTTTTTTTTCATTTTATGAGCTCTCCTCCACTCAAACCCTCGTCAGAGGCTGTACCCTCTCCCATTAAGGCTCCAATGGAGTCCAAACTAGCGCAAGGATTTAACCCTAATTTTGATCCTCAAACCACATCGCCACCACTTAAAACCTTCTCTAAAGTTGTGGAAAAATCCTTCGATGTCTGTGCGGGTGCTAGGTTTTAGATCTCCAATGCCAATGAAACACGTGATCCAGGTAAGGGAGATATGAATGCCCCTATATCTTTTTCTATTTCTCCAAATTCTGAAATGATAGGTGAAATTGAGAAGGAAAAAAATAGATTGAAGAACTATGCTATCTTCTTTGCGGCTGTGGAAGTTGATAAATTTCCTGCACAAAAATTCCTTGATGATTGGTTTCATAATTAATGGAATCTTAAATTAGGACATAATATCTCTTTTTGTAGGCAAATTCAGAAAGGATTGTATGTTATTTTCTTTAAAAATTCTGAAGCTCAGGAAGCCGTCCTCAAGAGGCAATATTGAACAATGGGTAACACTTCTTTTCTAGCCCTAGCCTGGACGCCGGAAGCCATCCATGAGGAAGTGCTTGCCCTTTCGGCCCCTTGTTGGATTATTATGAAAAATTTACCTCCTTTCTTATGGTGTTTTATTCACCATCTTCTTGAACCGATAGGTAAGGTTATCAAATTTGATGATACTACCAGGCTTGTGCCACACATGGATGTGAGAGCGCTGGTTTCATTAAAACCTGGTATTGAGGTGCCGTCTTCTATAGAAATTAACATCTCTGGTGAATCTTATGCTTGCCCTTTAGAAATTTTGGGTGGATTAAATGTCTATTTTCTTTCTAAAAAAGAAGGTCACCTGCGTAGGGATTTCCCTATTATCAAGAAAAAATCTGAAACTGTGAACCCCAATTCCTCCGAAAATGACACTACATTTAAGAACTCTAATTTGGTCTTGGATGCGTCAAAATCTTCATCTTAGTTGCCTCCGTCAAAGTCACCTGGGTTGACTTCCACTTTGACCCAAAATGATACTCTTTTCTGAAAGGAGACACCCGTAGGAATGCAATAACCCTCTGATAATATTATGCCCAACAACTTTCAATTGGTTAACAAAAAACCAATAAAAGAAGAAGAAAAGATAATAAGCAGGGTCCGTTGGGTGAGGCGTCGGTTCAAACCTCTTCTCTGATGTTTCTCAAGTTCTCACCTACTGCTAACTCCCCTATTGACTCCTCTTCCTCCCTAGCTGGTGAAGCTTTGAAGGTCTTTAAGGAGATTGATGATGATTATTATTTGGAAGTCCTCCCCGCTACCAATAACTCTCAG
>MU227472.1:453562-475404 GCA_018584345.1 Thuja plicata | reverse complement strand
ATTTAATTAAATATAATAATAAATAATAAATATAATTAAATATAAATAAATATAATTAACATAGGTCAATAAAATATAATAAATTAATCAAAATAAATTAATTTAAAAAATATTAAAAAAATTTGGTTTCATATTCCAACTCCAATTCAAAATGAATAACCAAACGAAGAATATGGAGACCCAAACTCCAATTTTGAATTGAAGTGCAGAACCAAACAGAGAATATGGAGATCTGCATTCCAATCCCAATTCGAAAATGTCCAACCAAACAGAGAATGAGAATTTCACAAATTCCAATTCCTATTTTCAGTTTGACAACCAAACAGAGAATGTGGATTTAGAAATCCATATTCCAGGGCAACCAAACAGTCCCAAAAAATGAAAACCAGGGTTTGCATAACCAGGCTATAGATAACCATGATTTGTTTAATTTTCCAATTCCCCAACCAAACGGGCCCTAACATATCAATGTCTATGCAGCCATCAGATTTTCTAATGTTACCAAAGAAAAGAATTAAAAAAAAATATGTTTTTTTAAACTCTCCAAATTAAGTTTATGATGGCTGCATAGATACTGGTTAACAGGTATAGGACCCACTCATGTATCGAACCCTCTTCCCTACCTTTGGTTCGAACCCGCGACCTCGTTTACGTATTAGCAGCTTTAAAACATTTATTCAGTCAAAACAAATTTCGTATCATGTGATCATGGTGGAACCCATATAGATAATGTTGCAGATACTCCTATGCATACAATTGAATTGAACAATAACTATAATGAATGCTCAGCAATTGGAAAACCCTTACCCATAACTGCGAATGGAGACTCTGCAGTTGAACTCCTTCAGCCACGCTCATCGTCTTCCTACTTTTTGCCGGCAAAAGGCCTTTCCCTCGACCAGAGGAAGATGGAAAATATTTGCTGTCACCCGAACTACTCGTTCTGGTTTGTCATTCTAAAATCTCTTTTCCACTTTCTGTGTTTTATTTTAAAAAATTCACATGCTAAAGACATACACATAAGTTTTGTATACTATTTATTCACAGAACTTTAATGCATCTTGTGAATGTTGCGTCACTAAAGAGAAGGTCCATCTTCTTTGAGTTTTGATTTAATTGGTTTTTAGCAGGGACACAGGAAGTTTTGCTTCTGTTTCCCGCACGTTTGATTTTCACAATTGTTTGGATGGTGGATATTAAATTGGAAGCATTTTGTTTTTCTTGGACTATTGCCAGAATTGGCTTCGAGGGGGTTTCAGTGTATGCTAATTGGACATCACCTGGACACATGTTCAAATTTTTATTTTTTTTGTTTTTTCGAACTATCCTTAGATGCAAATTATGAGGGTGTTTTGGTAAATCAAAATGGGGGATTAATTATTATTCGTACACATGTTCAATTCTCCCAAGTTCCGTAAGCACAGCTGAAAAATGGCGAGTGTGCTGTAATGAATATAAGATACATTTTTGTAATGACTGAGGTTTGATCTCAAGACGCAGTTCAAGCTTAATGCAGACATAATGAAAAAGGTGCTCTTTTACACATCACGCAAAAAAATAGCTAGTACCGGAATTGGTGCTTTGGATAGTGGGTTGGACGTTCATTTGTCTGATTGTGGTTTCCATCTGATTTTCCTTTTGGAAACCTATAATTAGTACATCTGTCATTAGCATCCATAGCTTCACCAATTCTTGTTGAGAAGATATTCAGATTCCTATAGTATAACTTTCCCTCCGAAAATGATATAAAAATAATGCATTATTCTCATTATAAATCCTTTGATTGTGTTTAATTCTAGTCAAGATCTGACAATCCTAGGCAGAATTTTGTTGATCCTATGATTGTAACGTTCCCGGCTGATTTTAGTGTTAGCTTTGATTTTTAGTATATTTTTGAAGAAATGCATCTTGTATTACTTAACGGTACCAAAGAATTTCATGAATATAACAACAGGATTATGTGCAATGTCTCCAACTGTACACCGAGAGCCATTGACTCAAAACATTTACGTGAATAGTTTAACAAATCTTTCACCACCAAAAATAAATTTTGCTTCAAAAGGCTTAGCTGCCCTAAGCTAAGAGTGGAAGGTTCCTCATGAAATGTAGCCTTGCACCTTATTTTTGACAGAAATATGACAGCATCAATCATTCAAGTGACCCTGAAGGGAGGTTCTTTTCAAGAAAGGGGACACCAATTGTAGAAGTTTCAGCTTTCGACCAGGCCAAAAAGGTTTTGACTGTAGTGTGCCTCCAAGAGACATGATCAACAGTTTGTTCTCTCTCACAACACTTGCATAGTGAAGTTTAATCTTA
Organism: Thuja plicata; assembly: GCA_018584345.1. Classification (NCBI taxonomy): domain Eukaryota; kingdom Viridiplantae; phylum Streptophyta; class Pinopsida; order Cupressales; family Cupressaceae; genus Thuja; species Thuja plicata. The sequence continues at coordinate 473,088 of MU227472.1, read as the reverse complement.
AGAATGCTTGTAATAACCATGATAGAATGTTGTGCTTGAAAAAAGCTTGTGATTTCCAACATACTTATACTGCTTTTGCTAGTGCATTTTAGGGTCCCTGATTCACCACTTCTTATACAAATGGGAAGCAAGAAGTGGAGTGTGTATCACTAAGTGATAACGATTTTTCTCACATAATTGTAAAAGGTCTTCACATTGCTCTATTTTAAATCTCTCAAATTGGCCCAGACCCTTGAAGCTGCATTTGAAAGTGATACCTTTCAAGAATTATTCTACAAAGGTCTTGATGTGCAGCTTTGTCTGTGCCTCATAGCTTTGCGCTAAGTTTATCACAAAGTGTGCCATTGAGAGAAATTATGCCTCTATAAATGTCCCCTTGCACTCCATCCTCACACACCTGTCTCTCCTCCGATCCAAAAAAAATGTTTTCCATTCCAGCCTATGTTTTACAAGCAAATATAGGTAAGAGAATATCATGGGTAGCAAAATGTCCACACAGGGCTTGAAGTTAAATCCCAAGCATCCAATGGCTCCTCAAATTACCACAGAAGAAAAGACACATTCTGCCGAGCAGCTTACACTCTTAGGGAACTGAACCTGAAAGCAAGGAAGCCTTAGATTACCAGTAATGTCCTGAAGCTGAAAGATCTGATGTTCTGAATATGGCAAACAACTGTGATGGGGCTGTTAATGTTTTACCAGGAATCGAAATAAGCAGCAGAATATGACAGAATAAAGAATAATAAGACACTAATATTTATCCTGGGAAAACCATCCTACATGAGGGAAAAACCCAGCCACACCGCAAAATGATCTCCTTTATTTATGATAAAAGTAACTGAATACAATATCTTCAGAATTCCAAAATACTCTATAGAAACTCTCAGAATTCTTAGAAGAAAACTCTCGGCACAGCATCACAAAGAAAATATACACAGAACTGAAAGCTCCCATCACAAGATATAATCGCTTCTCAATATAATACGAGTGCATCAATCTGTGTAATCATCAACTAAACCGTGACACCAAATAGAGACCATATATATTACATAAGCTCACGAACCATCCATCATTGAGTTCAAAGGAATGTGAGGAGATAACAACAAGACTTCTTGAAATGGTAGACCATTCACATGGAAGAGATGACTCTTCGTGTGCAGATGCGAGAGTCTCTTTAGTTGCCCATGACACAGGAGACTCTTCAGTTGCTCATGACGCCACATACACAGCCACCTCACCCATACAGACTTTTCATGTATCCCGACAAGAGTCTCTTCTTGAATGGTCATAAATTACTGACAATAAAATTCCTTCTGCAGCTACATACTTCAACAGTGGCAACTGAGTAAATTCTTCCCTCTGATTGTATTAGCAAGAAACATGTGATTATACATGCCTGCTGCATCAAGAAAACTATTTTATGGGCTATTTTCCCCAAAATTGGCAAAATAAAATCAAATATGCACCGCACTGAAGTATATTGTATCTAAAAAGCCTTTGACAGTATCCTGTAGCAAATGATTTTTATTTTTTAATTTGGGTAATTTTCAGTTATGATTTTGTGGCGAAACTATGCAGTAACAGTTATTTCTGACCTTGCATTGGAGGAACAAATGCAACTGTTTGCAAAATCTTATAAGCTTGGCGACAGTTATTGGAGTACTTTGCTTATAGTTATTAATGGGAAACTTCTTCAATCAACATGTGAGAGCACCATTGAAAAGTTATTTTTTATAATTATTATTGGAAATGAAGCTGTATTCTTGTCCATGGATGAGCAAAATTTGTCAATGGGACACAAATGAGAGAGCATGAATGAGATTCTTGAACATTTACCACTGTTTTTAACAATACTTTAAGTCACAGGTAGATCATATCTATATGGATTACTATATTCCACCTGATGGAGCAAAAAAAGGATAAATGGGAAACAGGGCAAAAACATAAGGTGATAAGCAAGTTGAATCACAGGTTACTGTTTTTGTTTTCACTTAACAGCTCTGAAGCATTCTGTCTAAGAGCATACCATCTGAGATTCGTTTGGGTGGTTTCCTTTTACCTTGTAAATGTAGAGACTGGGTTTCTCTAATACTGAGGTTGTGTAACACTGTAATAGATCACCAATGAGATTCTTGAGAATCTACCTTTGTTTTCAATAGTACTTGAAGTTGTTACAGGTAGGTCATGTGTCTGTGAATTTTTTTTATGCCACTTGATGAAGTAAAAACAAGAAAAATGGGAAACAGAGCAAAGCAATAAGCCAATGTGCAAGTTGAATTGACACTTCTGGTTTTATTTACTGCTCTGAAGAACTCTGTTAATCAACTACACAAGGGTATGCTATCTGAGATTCTTTTCTTGTGGTTTTCCTATACCTGAATGTAATACCAGGTTTCTGTAATATTGAGATTGCTTCCTTCTGCCAGATACATAAATGTCACTTCTGTCAAATTCTGGCTAATATCTTTTCAACTTTTCTGTGGATTCTGTCAAGAAGAATTACATCAACTTGAGGAAGCTAAGTTTTTTTTGGGGTATCGAAGTATCTCATGTGCATCTTAAACGAAGTGGCTGCCTTAGACAATTTTCTTGTCCTAGAACAATTTAAACTCAAAGCCATAGCCTAAGATCAATTTTATGATTTTATCAAATTAAATACTTCAAAACCCCTATGAAACTGTGGGTACAGCATTGCCAAACTACCATTGAAACTATTTAATGACATTCATCAGTTTTAACATGATGGTGGCCAATTTAGAAGTGACTTTTCCCGCAAGATTTTTAACACTCTTGGCTAATCTGTTCTTTCACTTGCAAAGGTAATGTATCTTGACTGTCAACTTCCTTATGGTCATTTTAGTTTTCTCTGGGCAGCAGAATCAAACAATGACAATAATACTCCATTTCATCCTGTCAACAAACAGAATTTCCAATAGGTCCAAAACAGAGCAGAACAGGTTTTAGCAGTTTCTCTTTGTTGATTATCACATCTTGAAAGAAAAAGAAAAACATAAGTCAATTTAGCCCTGACAGATGCAGCCAATTAGAAATAATTCAGATAAAGGGGTGATTTGAGAGCTGTTCTCAGGTCCTTCTTTGACAAGGAAGATCTATTCACACAAAATTGCCATATCAAGAATTGTTTGTTTTATTTAGTATAAAAATTATGGTCTCTCAAGTCTAGTCATCCACATAATTGCAGTCTTGGATAGTTCAAGGCTAGTGGTACCCATCAAAGTTTTGTAAGATTTGCCTTAGTAATCTACCCAAGAATCAAGATCAAAAAAGCCTTAAGACTAATCACAATAACCTGTTTGGTCAAAACAGAAAAGATTTGAAAGAAGCAAACTAATGGCTATTCCATTCATTAAGAGTGTGTCCAAATATAAGCAAGAAGATTGTATTTATAGAAAATGCAAAAGCAGGAGTAGGCTAACCTAAACCTTCTGAGAAGTGTAATTCTCAATGAATGAAGCAATACCTCAATACCCACACAGGGAAGTGTAACTTTTATGAAAGAGGGTGACACCTTACACTCCTAATAAGACAGGGAAACTATACCTTAGTAAATTCTTATTTAAGTAAGCTTAACCTAAGATGTAATAAGCACTTAAAAAATACACAAATACACCAACAAGGTGAGCAATATTTACAACATAGCTGTTGTAGTAGAACATTTTATTGACAATGTGAATCATAAGATCCCACCTATGGAGTGTTGTGATGTTCTTCTTGGTAGATCCTATCTGCATTGTTGACATGCTTGCTACAATGGCTACTGCATGGCAAGCTACATGACAACAAAACATATCTTGACATCATTTTGTATAGCCAATTCTCAACATCTCATTGTGTGGATAGACAAAGGACAATTGTAATGAAGAAAACACACAATCACAGTTATATTCTGTTAATAGTTGATTTATTCACACAAGAGATACATAAGGGGTTCAGATATAGCCTAATATTCAATATGCTCCAGGGAATGCTCATAAGGAAGGGTTACACCATACAATGACCACTTAGGAAGGTGACAATTCAGAGAATCTCCCTTTGTGAGAACCAATTAAAATACTGTATCTGACAAACTGCCAATGAAGTGATATGAATCCCCCATAGTTAATCCTAATGTTTTAACATTGACGGAGAGTAAAAATTTAACCCACAAGATATCCATTTGAACCAATTGAACTTAACCTGCAAGCTATTTAGTTGACACAATATAACTAAGGTTAATGTGAGTCACATAACCTCCTCCATAATCCTGATATACATCAAAAGATACTGAACGTAGGTTTATAATAGACACCCCTCTTACCTCGTTTCTCTTTTTAGGGCATGCCAAGAAAGCAAAGAGTAAGACTTATTCATTTACCTATCAATTTGTGATATTGATTGGTTGTAGTCCTTAATGGTGCCATGTACATCCATAGTTGTTGCTCCTTTAATGTTTGTACACCCATAGTTGTTGCTTTGTTGATTCCATACTAAATAACAGTTACTTTCCTTCGATTCCAAGTTTACCCATAGCAATTGCTCCTTTTTTCATAGGTATGTGGATGTTTATATACCACAACCTTTGTAGGCTCAAGCTCCTATTCCATACTTCACAGTATCTTCCACTTGTTCCTTTAGCTCAAGAGCAGGTGAGGTTGAGTTTCCTTCACAAGTATCCAATTCTTCATCTTGGTCTTCTCGAAATTCTGCTTTGTGATATACTTTGGAGTCTTCTTTAAATTCTTCCTTATGCTTTTGTTTAGATTCTTTATTTGGTATTTCCATGTACCTCCTTATCCTTGATTTTGGTTGGTCCATGTTGAGTAATGCCTTGCACAGTTGATTCCTTTTTCCTATAAAAAGTATAAAGGACTTCTTTGCACATTAAGATTGAAAGTTTTCATACTTTTTAGGCTTGGATGCCTAAAAACATTTCAACCATCATAGCTATGGCATGAAAGATGAAACACAAATATTTTTTGTCCATAATGAGCTTCAAGTCTCCAAAAACTTGAGCCTCTGCACCATATGCCCGTCTCTATGATATTCCTTGCTTGAACGTGTGAGTGCTTTGCTTAGCCAACATTGATGACATTATGATCACTAGTAGGATTTATGGAGCCAATGACATTCTTCTTTTGAATGCAACTCTGAGCCTGCAATATTGAAGCATCTTTCATTTGGAGCAAAACACTTGGGACATCTTTCTTGCTTCTCTTGATCTAAAGGGTAGTTTTTCCTCTTTATTTTTTTGTTCTTGTTTGTCTTATTTTGTTTTCATTTAATGTAGAATGCCTCTTCCACTTCTCTACAAGAGAACTCACTACCATCAAAGTTTTTCCACCATACCTTAGCTGCTCCTTCAAAGTAAAATAATAAGTTTAACATACCTCTTGAATATCTAACACAACAAAACTTCATTTTAACTTTTTGCTCGGGTGACCACTTTCTAGCACATATCATTGTCTTTTCCACAAGATAAAATTGAGCTTGTGGTTTTAATATTTTTTGCAAAAAGAGATCTTGCATTTAGGCATTTCTTTCCCAATAAAAAATCTAAATGGGAAAATAATCATTTAGACCTGTAATTGTTCCCTTAGTTGCTAAAAGGGGCATTCAATTCGGTTACCTAGATTGTCATTTTTAGTGATTTTATCCCTCTCTTTATAGGGCTGGAAACACATTTTAGAAAGCAAATTTTGTAGGACATAACTTCTTCAAAATTGTCAATCAAGCCTCGCAGATGTAAACAAACTGGGTTCTTTGTGATAAGAAAATTACACTGCAATGCAGGACATAAGTTGAGACAAGCAAAAGCATAGTTCTGAAATAACAATTTCATGAGGTCATATATCCTTGAATACTGTTTAATTACACAAAGTTATTCCATTGATGGTGCTAGAACTAGTCCAATTTGATGTAAGGCTGATATAGAATTCGCATCACAAGATAAAGTGTTTTTGTTTCTCTAAACATTGAACAAAATAATTCCTGATCTGTAAAAGATTCTCACACTTGCCCATATAGTCAATTTGATATGAAATGTAATGAATAAAATGTTTAATAATTAAAACAAAATTGAGTATTATAGAAACACAAAATAGAGAAATATGGGAAGTGCCAATTACCCCAATACATAATAGAAACACTAAATAGAGAAATTTGGTAAGTGTCAATTAACCCAACATTCAATACCTTCCAGGGAAGAATACCTTTACACCATACAACAATCCTTAAGGAGGGATCCAATATAATGTCTCTTGCCATTAGAATCGAACCCAATAAAATCTTATCTTGCCAATGAAATGATATGAGTTCCCTATATAAAATCTCTAAACTAACAACACCGGGGGATACAATACCTCTAACACAATTTGTCCATTTGACCCAATTTATGTCAACCTGGAAATTATCCATTTGACCTAATATACTTAATGAAGGGTCATGCACACTACGTGAGCTATTCCGTAACACCATGTACAGCATGTTACATAGTATGATGGACCTAGGTACATAACAACCACCCTCTAGCAAAGTCTTTGAACAAGACCCAAGACAGCCTTATTTGCAATAAGGATATCCGTAAGGAACTACAATTTTTTCCACAGGTTATGAGGGTCCTTTTCTAGAATCATCACTGTTCAATTGATTGTCCAATCAAATGTCAACAAGTGAGTAAAGATTTGTAGAAGCAATTTACTTTGCCAAACAATGAAAATCATAATAAGTCCAATTTTTCTGGTAGATCTCCAGCTTTCCTATACCCAAAGAGAATTATATTATCTTTAACATATACAATGTATTAAATCTTCTATTTATGAAATTGAGATTTTTGAAATTGCTTTTGGAATTTTAATAAAGCAAGGAAGATGATGGAATCTCTCAAACAAAAGTTTAAGTACTTCAGCATGGACTACAATCTCAGTAGTCCTTGAATTGCAAATCAACATTCAGGATCACATTTGCTATGGAAACCACATATCAGACTCTCCCTCCATCTCCTAGAGGTAGAAAATGTAGTTGAGTGCAATTTCAATATTTTGCAAAATCTATACAGGTAATCTAAAGTAGAGAATCCTAACATCTAAAATGCACATTAAACCTGATGTAAGTTTGTAGTAAGTAGTAACTCAAATATTTGTAAGTGGTATGTAGATTTATAAGTTATTGAAGATTTTACTTTGAGCTTCTTCTCAACCCTAATATTCTTGATTTTCTATTTCTCTAACAATTTTTTTGCACTCTCACTCACACTTCTATGTTTCTTCAAGCATTTGTTATCATGGTTTTTGGTAAATGGTATTATTGTGAAATCAAAGCTTCAATATTGGATGAAAATTGAGGCAACATATAATTTTTTTAGTAAGAATATCTACAGAATCTGTTTCTTGCATTTACAACCAAAGGTTTGTTTCACTTTTCAAATCCCACTTAGTTTGACAAAGGACTTATTCGGATAGTAATTACTGAGTTTGCTTTTCAGTAACTTTCACTTGAGTTTTCCCCTCTGTTATCCTCTTGGATACTTTTTGAGTCTATATGACTATTTTTGTGAGGGATGACTGTTTTTGTGAGGGCAGTCAAATGAATCTGTGATTGTATGATTCAGAAATAAGAAAAAGATAGCTTAACTGCTTCAGCATGAGATCGGCTGTTTTTTTTTGAACTACAGAGGCTACTCTCAGAATATTCATTGTAAAGATATGTTTTAAATATTTCAGTTTTATATTGAAGGGCTTCATCTCAAATTATCCTAGTTGATAAGTTTTGCTGACATGGCACAGAACAGATGATGAGCTCTCAGCAAAAGATTTGTTCAAATTATTTTTGAAAGAGCGGAAGTTAGAAGGAGATTTTATCACTAAAACTTCGGACAAATTTTGGACAGAGGAAGTTTTTGAAGTAGATAAACACACAATCGAAAAAAAGAATGAAAATATTCAACCTCAAAAGGTATGATAGCATTCATTGAGTTGAAAAACTAATGGAATTCTTTCTATTCATATGTGAAAGATTTTCTTATATCTCAATTATGCAGGTTTCTAGAACCTGCAGCAGTGCATTTGTGCATGGAACAATGGTTGATTAACTGTTTTTTGTGAATAATTTCAGATATTGGAAGAGGAAAGTGGAGGCTTCTTGAAGCTAAGCGGTACCCAAAGTTGGGTTTCTGGAAATGATGAAGCCCCAGTAAATGAAAGTTACTTAAAAACTGTAAACCCTCTCTCTCCCCCCCAATCTCTCCCCTCCCTCTCTCTCCCTCACACACACAGACACACTCAATCACTCATTCATTCTCATGATCTCTGACATTTCTTTTGGTGCCACTTGAAGAGTGGGAGAGAGTTGCACTTTCCCTTTCCCCTTTATACTTTTTGACATAATAAATTTATTTCCATTTTGAGAATAGCAGAAGGATTGAAAAATGATGTCTATCTTTTCTTTTTCTTTTGTTTGGCCCTAATTAATTCACTTCTCTTAAGCATGGATTACTTATGTATTTTTACTCCATAGTGTTGCCTGTTAGATCCTAGGCGGAAGAGTGGAGGAGATTATTGAAAAGAATCCCCAAAAAATTCTACACTCTTGTCACAAATACAATTATGATATTATCTTACCTAAGATATCACTTTCTACAAGGAAGCACTTTCATACGTGGATACTATATAATCTGATAGGGGTCCATTGGATGTCGTTCATGTGACAAAAGGGAAATGACCCTTCTTTCCTAAGACTCCGAGGATGATGTATAACCATGTTCCATGGCTTAGATTATGTTGAGCACTTACTCTCTGATGAAAACTACTATTTTTCTCAGATACACCTGACTTGCTCTATCAATCTAGGTCATTCTTCTGGTTATTTTAAATGGCATTTTTATTTGTCCTATAATTTGTTTCCCACTTCTGGAAAGGATTACCAGGTTGATATCAAATCATCCTGGATATGAAAGGAACACACATTGAACTGAACTTGCAATTGGTGTAATTGTATAGTTGAGTGCTTGTTGTTCATGTGACAAAAGGGAAATGATCCTTCTTTCCTAGGACTCCGAGGATGATGTATAACCATGTTCCATGACTTAGATAATGTTGAGCACTTACTCTCTGATGAAAAATACTATTTTTTTCAGATACACCTGACTCGTTATATCAATCTAGATCATTCTTCTGGTTATTTTAAATAGCATTTTTTATTTGTCCTATAATTTGTTTCCCATTTCTGGAAAGGATTACCAGGCTGATATCAAATCATCCTGGATATGAAAGGAACACACGTTGAACTGAACTTGCAATTGGTGTAACTCTATAGTTGAGTGCTTTAAAAATTGTGGAAACCATAAGATTACTTCTTGGAACAGTATGCTATCCAACAAAATATATAAAATTCATAGCATGTGTTCTGTTGAATACCCACAGTAGGTTGAAGATACTTGAAATGATATTATTTCCATTGTTGCAGGAATGGAAGACAGAGAGGGAAAACAGGAGGAAGCTTGGCCTTCTGGAGTATGAAGCTGTAAGAAACATTGATTCACTTGCAAAACTCTTCTTTTATACACAGAAAATGCATCTTTGAACAATGCTGCAAGGAATTATTCTTGCACTATCTTGATCTTCTTTTGTTTTTGTTTTGAAGTTTTGGGGACATCCTCTTTCTCTTATTTTGATTTTTAAAGGGATGCCCAGGTGTCTTTGGGATGGCTTGGGAATGTCCTAGCAAAGAAAAAACAGGAAAAAGGTTCACAAAAATACAGTTTAAAAAAAAACAAGATCCTAAAGGTTATTAATAATTAAAAAGAAGAATTTGGTTTTGAAGTATGAATGTGGGCACGTGGATTGAAGTCTTGTTTTCTGTCTTTTAAGTTAGTATTCAGAATTCTCGGGGTTAACTAGGACTGCCAGTACAGTAATATATTATCTAGCAATAACCTAATAGGAATTCTGTATGAATCATTCATCCACTAAGACTGTTAGAATAAGAAATCTGGTTGCCATGTAGTTCACCACCAAGGAATGTATAAGGCACCTTAATGAACAATGAATAGAATCTATACCAATAATTGTGTAGGGTATTGCAGAGACGGTTGAGTTCACCATGGTGTTAAAGCCATCAGATAACAAACACTACTTAGAATCATGTATGAAAGTTATCATAGCTATGTATCTTGATGGAAACTTCTGACGACAAGGACATTACCAATAATCTTCTTAGTGCTACCTGAATGCTTCATTGTTGCATCTAGATGCTTTGTTTTAATGTCAACTTATATTAATTCACAAGACAGAAAGCATTGTTGCTGCCATCTCAATTCACATACCTATTTTCATACTTGAAAAACTGATTTTTTTAAAAGTTGCTTTTATACTGGTATTTATTTGTATTGAAAAAATTCAAATATTATTTTAACCGCCATCCTCAAATTCTGGGAAAGATTTTGCAGTCCCCATGTTCTTGCATGCCAGAAAGACAAACACTGCTTATTGCTATTGGTGGTCAGGATTACCTTCTATGATCTTTAATATTTATCATTTTATTGACCATAGACATCTGCCATAGTACAAACTTGAAAGGAACTTAAAAAATTAAAATTAATACATGAAAGTGAAATTACATAACAAAATTTTGACCAACACTCCAGTTGGATTGTGAGACCTACCCCTTTATCATTCTGCCTCAAAATAGACCTGAATGCTTGTAAGTATATTATAAAAATTCAACTTGCAGATGATACTTAATACAACCACAAAGCTGATACGACTCATATGAATGATATTCACCATAAGAAACAAAAACTTAGTAATGGCTATAAGACAGGAATTCATATAATGTTGGGATAAACATGCACACAGTTTTTAACATTTTAAGATAAAAAGAAATACAAAAAAATCTCTTTATTCAACAATCCTTACATCAAGCATCACATAATTGCAATAATCTCAGTACTTTACTGGCAGGCAGTTTATCAGATATCTTATAAATTTAAATCCTCTATTCACTTGTGGAAGTAAGTTGGAAATATTATTTCAATCCACTATCAATTTCTGAAGTATTCTGTACTAGAGGATGCCGAGTCTGATAGTTTTGTCTGAAGAAGAGGCCTACCTCCTCTGTACTGGTGTTGCAGCCTCAGGCAGGGCTGTCTCTTCTTGCCATGTGCTCCTCAAATTCTCACTAGTCATGTACACAATTTGTGTCTCATCTGCTATGCATGTCAAACTTTTCTCAGCAGCAGCCTCTGCTATCTTTTCCTCGACCTCTGCTATCCTCTCCTCATCATCAACCTCTGCTGCCCTTCCTCAATCTCTGCTACTCTTTCTTCATTCCCAGCCGCTGCAATCCTCTCCTTATTGTCAAGCTCTTGTACACTTTCCTCAACCTCTGCTACTCTTTCCTTGTCTTGAACCTTTACAACACTTTTATCACATTTGGCTACCCTTTCCTCATTGTCAACCTCTGCAGCCCTTAACTTATCATCGACCTTGGTAATCCTTTCCTCATTGTCAACCTCTGGTACCCTGTCTTAATCATCAACCTCTTCTACCCTTTCCTCATTATTAATCTATGCCACGATTGCCACCGTTTCCTTAATCTCTGCTATGATATTTCTTTCCAACTTTATTCTGCATCTTTTGTGAGGTCCAAACTTATAATATATTACAATTCCTCTTGTGAATATGTGTTGAATGAGGAATTTTTCTACATCTTTGTGAGATCCAAACCTATAATTTGGGATCAATTTTTATCATTCTGCGAGATTAAAGATCTGTTTTAAGCTCTCAACTTTTGTAAGCTCTAGTTTTTGAAATACTTTATATGCTTTTGAAAAATGAAATCTTCCTCCTTTTGCAGGATAGTTTTGTGTTTTTCCCTTATTGGCTAATCAAATGTATTTTTATCACCTGTTCCTATGTTGATGTTAAAAACTTAAAAAACTCTTTCTTTCTTGCCTCTAATCACCATTTTGCAAATTGTATTATTGTAAGAAAACTCTCTAAACATTGAATATATTTCACTCGTCATGTTTAGCTTTATCTGTAAATAGCGAGTCTGATTTTGTGAGTTATATACTTTGCTATATTTTACCAAAAAACATTATCGCTTGATTCATCAAGTAGCAGTCCCTTCTATTTTTTTAATTTGGCTAAATGATATCATCCTGTAGATCATGGAAATGTCTACTGATATATATTTGGCATCTTTTCCTCAGTTGAAGAGGGAACTTTTGCTTATCACAGTAGGCATTGGAGCAGCATGCACTGGTTATTGCTACTTTGTTATCTCACCCCAGGTGCAAAAGTTTTGGGAATCGCTTCTCTCAGCTATTTCTGACTGTAGAATTGGTTTTGTTTTCTAGCAGTAATATATCTCAAGTAGAGCTTCTAAAAAAGTAAAAGATTTATTATTGCAGAATGTTGGGTCTACATGTATAATTGTGTATGCATTTTTTAATTACTTATTTCATGTACAATTGATGTTCCTTGAGTCAGGTTGCTTTGAGTTATGCAGCTGGAGCTGTTGCAAGGTGAAAATATGTAATTCTTTATCTCAACGAATGGTCAATGTTTGCTGCAGAGATGTCTTATTATTTATAATAAATAATTATCAAGGAATAGAAATCTTCTGTATGGGATAGGATCTCATTTTGGTGTTGTAAATTTAGTTGAAAGTTAAGATAAGCGCTTTCAAAGGTTTTAGGCTTTTAGCATGTATCCTCTATTGTAAGTGGTCAACAAGCATTAATGAAGTGTGCTAAAGCTTAATTTTTGTTCGTCATTTAAATTTTTTGCCCACGGTATACCTTGGGTATAAATTTAAATGCTATGAATTTCCATGTAAGTTCAATTTCCCGTCATATTAAATGAGCTCCAAGGTTTGGTTTGGTGGTTAATGCACAGTGATAATACCAATCCCCATACATGTTATATAAGCTGCAAAAGAAACGAGTTTGACATGATTCTACATTTGTGAAAGTAGGGAGACATGGGTGACTTAAAAGGCATAACAAACTCAACATATTTGCCAATGGAGAAAGAGGTCAAGGGTGAAAATCCCAAAGTGGTGGATTATATTCTCTGTTTCTCCTTGCTTCTAGCAAATGCTTAGAGTTCCTTGTGTGTTAATTGGTTCCCCTTGCCTTGTAATTATTATCAACATAGTAAAACATGTCATTAATTTGGAGTACATATGAAGGCCATCTTGATGAACCAAAAACATGCCAAATCCAACATATTTTCTTTTTTCAAATAAAAATTCTTGTGAAAGATAATAATACTTAGCACAAATACATGAATGGCACTGTACCTGGGTGAATCCCACATTTTTTAGAACTGTGAAACAAGAGTGATTTTCAAGGCATTGCATTCTCCAAAAACTTTTTCAATGGAAAAAGATGCTAGAGGGTGTAAGCCTGAAGTGGTGGATTATATTCATCATTTCTCCACCTACTAACAAATGCTTAGAGGCACTTGTGTCTTAAGTGGTTACCCTTGCTTCGTAGTTATTGTAAAAAACGAGGAAAAATGTCTCTAATATTACCACTTATGGATATCATTTTGATGACTTAGAAACACATCAGTCAAATCCCATTAAAAATAAAATAATATTGATTCTAGATTTGTGTTACCTCATTAGCTAGATGTTTTTTGGTGACGTAAATGGATCTTTTAGAAAAACTCATTTGAGGATGCAAAACTCAGTTAGTTCTATTATTGCTACGTTAGCCATCCAAATATTTTATTTTGGTCGGTAATCGCTTTTGACTGGAGCTATGAACCAGTGAGGCCACATTTTTGATGGACCTCATCCTCAGATATGTTTGACATTACTACCCTTATATCTCTCTATGTCGTCCTATTGCTAATCTCCCGTGTGTTGCCCATGCGTTAGCCCCTTATGCCTCCCGTACTCCTTATCACTCTGGAAATATCTCCATATGTCTCCCGCGGGTAGGCCCCTGCCCGCCACAGCAGCGTCGGCGCATCACACCTTATAACTCCTGAGCACCGAACCTCCTTATATCTCCCAAGCTGCGAGTGGGTACAGTCTTCCTCCGTACACTGAGACCTGCCAGTGTACATTCCAGCCATGAAGTGCCTGCGTGTGAAGTGTGTCGTCTGTGTCCTCCTTAGTTGTCATGCATGCCAGCGTGTCACCTTGGTCGAGTCGCCTTTGGCAGGGGAACGTTCGAGCCATTATATCAACACACTGGGGTTCGAACACAAGAATCCTCTCATACGAGGGCGCACAACTTCCGTTGCATTATGGGGTGATCCCCATTAGCCATCTGAATATTAGTCTACATGTAGAAGATACAGAATGTGTGTTCTAATCACCTACAAAAAAGACTTTCCAGTCCTTTGAGAATTGTTTCTAACCTTCCAATAATTTTTCTCAATAAATGTATTCATCCATTATTTGAAAATATTTGTTTTGCGTCATTGTAAGACTAGATAAAAATATTTAACAGACAGACATTATTCCCAATGTTATTGATCTCTTCTATTAGACATGACCCTCTCTAACCTTAGATACCACTATGCAACTAACCCACTAATACCATTGTTTCTACAATGAACCGGCTTAGGTGAAAGCTGAAGTTTTTTATTCACTCAGTTATTTTTGTTAAATTGTTAGACTAGATTTTTAACAACTCCTTAACTAATTTAAAAATTCATCTCCTGACGGTTCAACAGGCAGAACTGTGCTTGAGTTGCCTAGTTAATATTGGGTTGATGTATGTTGGGGGATGATATTTCCCCTCTGAATCAGTCAAACAAGTTTCAGTAAGTGCAGACGTAGAGGTAACTGCTGTTCTGATACAATATTCTACTCCAAACTGATTACCTTATATCGCGTCCAACAGTTCTACTTGAACATAACACATCAATTTGTTAATCATGTATTTATCGATTTGTTAAAAAAGGATATTCTTTCAATTACTAATCTTCCCACGGGTTCCTAGTAATTACTCATTGTGAACCTCTTGCTAGGACGGAATTGCCATGATATATTTTCTGAATACATTTCTGCAATTTGGGCATTCAATATAATGTACCCTGTGTGGTTGAGTTATAAGCAGTTTTGAGATTAATAACTGGATAAAAATTGGCTATTATATGAATTTTCTTGTTCATTTTATCCATGGCTCAACTATGCTGTTGAACATACTTGTTTGACCTTCCTATCTCAGCTGTAGGATTTTGTTTTCTTAATTGGAATGGTCTGGACACTCTTCTGCACACCCAGTCAACTTTTTCAAGACATCAATGGCATAGCTAATCATTTTGGGAAATGATAGCCCTATAATAGCATAATTGTGAACGGAAACAAATGCTGTTTTGATTTCCACATCCCTGTTTTTCTGGATAAATATAATGGCATTGATACCTGTTCCAGTCTTCTGTGTCAGTACCTTCTTGTTATTTTAACAAATGAAGTACAAAAATGAGATGGTTTATGGTTTCTTTCATTTGTTCATGCTCCAGTGTCATTATAATTGTGGTTATTTTTTAAGAAATAGTGAAGACTTGAATTTCATGTCTTCAGTTTTAAGCTGTAGTATCCACCTATCTTTGGTGCAGCTGCTTTTATCTTCGACTGCTTTATCATCATGCAGACAATATCTCCAAAGAAAAGCTGGCAGAGGTCTTCACACGTAAGAAAGTGAAGAAGTAAGTGCAGGAGTTCAATAATCATAGGAGGAATTTCTTCACCCATTCAAGCGCTAATCTTGCATGGATTTCATTGATTCTAAATTTTCTACTGGTTCACTTTCAGGATTGGCATTCGTAGTGATGATATAAGGGAATTGTTTGAAAAAATTGCTGGAGGAAGTACTATGGCTCTTTCTTCTCCTCGCTTGGTAATCCCAGCTGCATTATTTGGTTTCTGGGATTTATCAAAACATTTATTTGCCAATTCCTTAGACTTCGAGGTAATCTTTACTGGGAGGCTATGCTGTATTTGTTCTGGAAAAAAATTATGCAGTCTTGCTATATGGTTTTTCTGTTGTTGAATGACTTAAACACCATGTATCTTTGTGATAAATCCTTGTGAAATTCTCACAAAAACATAGATGATATGCAACTTGGGCCATTGACACATTTTGTGAACATATATGTTAATATATGATTTGATATTCTATGCTTTAGCTACATTCAATCCTCTCCATCTTAGGAATCGATTGCATACTCAGTCCATTTTGCTAATATACATGTATGTTTTAGAACATATTAGTTCTTATCCCATTGTATCGTGTTTGTTTCTTTTGCACAAGGAGATTTTTATTTAAATATGTTTTTCCTTTCAGTTCAATATTTGGTGTGTAGTCCTAGAGAGTTGTCTTTAAATTCTCCATTTGACAGATGTAGTTTTAACTGAGTTTTCTTTTTAATTTTTTCCCTAGGGATTTTTCTTGCCAAGAAACTAATCATATTCTAACTGTTTACTCACTTCAGCTTGCTCCAGCAATTCTTGGGTTATTTGCATACAAAGCTGCTGCATTGGTTCAAGTGTATCGGGACAATGAGGATTTGCTTGTTAGTTTTATGAAAGATGAAGAAAACTCTGACAGCTGACCTGCTCAAAATCTTTATCAACATAACTAACAACAACATCTTTATAAAAGTTATATATGAATTTTTCAATAGACATTAAGGCAAGGAACTAGGGTGCCACTTAACCCAAAAGTTCCATAAGAAATATAGAGTAATTTCAGGTACTCGTGTTCCTAGATTAGAAAAACAAAAGATGCAATATAAAGATGCTTTATTTGCTTTGGTGATTTCTATCTGTACCTTGATATATATGTGAGGATGATTTCAGTGTAGTTCTCCATATCTGTTATTTGTAATTGGTTTCTATCAGGGATACAGAAAGTTTTGTATCTGTTTTCCAGCACATTTGATTTGTACAATTGTTTCGATGGGGGATTTTAGATTGTCGGTTTTTAGTTTCTATCACTAGAATTGCCCCTGAGAGGTTTTTGGTGTAATGTTAATACACATTACCTGGACACGTGCTCAAATTTTGAATATTTCTTTTTGAACTATCCTCAGAATTGGATCTGATGTGATTGTGGTAAATAGTAATGGGAAATTACTTGTACACATTCAAATTCCCCATTGGTTTGTGGGCACAGCTGAAAAGTGGTGAGGTTGTGCTGTAATGAATATAAGGGTCATTTTAGTAATGGCTCAAGTTTAATCTTAAGAATACAGTTCAAGCTTATGCAAATAGAAGGAAAAAGGTAGTCCATCACATAGCAGTATATCACGCAAAAAAAGCTAGTATCAGATTTGGATGATGGTTTCCATTTAGTTTTCCTTTTTGACATCTAGTATTAGAACATCAACATCCATTACTTTACCAATCCTTGTTGAGAAGCTTTTCAGATTCCTATCATATAACTTACATTCTGAAAATGGTATAAAGCATGAATTTATTCTCATTATAAATCCTTTAATTGTCGTGTTCTTGTACTGCTTCAAATTTTCTGATCGTAGTCAAGATTTGACAGTGCTAGGAAAAATGTTGTTCATGCCATGGTGGTAACTTTCAGGGCTGATTCTAGTATTAGCATCGATCTTTATATTTTTCTGAAGAAATGCATCTAGAACGTTAAAAAAACCAAAGAGGTTTATGAATCTGACAAGAGATGTCTCGAACTGTACTCTAAGGGCCATTGAATTAAAATCCTTACTTGAACACTTCAATTAATCTTTCACCAGCAAAACTATAGCTTGCTCAACAAAGCTCAGCTGGCCTAAGCTTAGAGTGAAAGGCTCCTCATGAAATGCATCCTTGCACCTTAATTTCCACGTAAACATGATATCAAATCAATTGTTCAAGCACCCCTGAAAAGGGATTCTTTTCAAGAGAGGGGACACCAATTGCATATGTTTCAGCTTTCAACCAGCCAAAAAGGACTTAGCTGTAGTGCATCTCCAGGAAACATAACCGAGTTTCTTCTCTGTAACAAAATCTGCATGGTGAAATTGTAACTCAACTTTTCGTAGTGTTGTCTTGATTGCTAAACCATGGGCATGTATTAACCATGATAAAATCTTGTGCTTGAAAGAAGCTTGTGAATTCCAAAATATAATGTATTGATACTGATTTTGCCAGTGCATTTTGGGGTCCTTGATCCACCACTTGTACAAATGGGAAGCAAGAGGCGAAGCGCGTCTGACTGAATCATAGAAATTTTTCTCACATAATTGTAAATGGTCTTCCCAGTGCTCATTTGTAATCTCTCAACTTGGCCCAGACCCTTGGAGCTGCATTTGAAAATGACACTTTTCAAGAATCACCCTACAAAGGTCTTGATGGGTAGCTTTGTTCACACCACATAGCTTTTTGGCTCAGGTTATATCACACAAAGTGTGTCATTCTCAAAGATTAGATTTCTAATTTTCTACAACTCTGCCCTTGCACCCCATCCCTACTATTTCCCCTGCCCCAACCCAAGAAAAATGTCTTCTAGTCCAACCAATGTTTACTAGCAAATATATGTAAGAGACCAATATAATATCTTGAGTAGTGGAATGTCCCTACAGGGATTGAAAGTTGAAAGTAAATCACAAGCATCCAAATGATCCTTAAATAACCAAAGAAGAAAGCATACGTTGTGCCAAGCAACCCACACTCTTAGGGAATTGAACTTGAAAGCAAGTGTGCAATAGGAAAAAAGAAGCAAGGGGGTTTGATCCTATTTCCTAGTGCACAATTGGAAGGAAGATGGCTCAATAGGCTCAAGTAGGACTTAAGCACTAAGCGAGTGCAATGATCCGTCATTATAATGATTAGGATGAGTTGATTTAGAGGAATATGATAGGATAATGCAAGATAGAAGACTAAATAGGCAAAAATGATAAGTACAACAAACATAGATTGACAAAAATCAGATAGGAACTTTAGTGACTTAAAACAACAATCAAATAATAATTATGACATGCAGTTTCTATTTGAAGCTGATTTGTAGGGTATAGATTGCCTTGGGCATTTTGATCCCGAGTATAGAATACATGAGTCGCTCTGTACCATGTACTTTTTACTGAATCTAGTTGCAGTCTTCCCGCCAGGTCCTGCACTTTTTGAATTAAGTCCCGATGCATTCACCCCCTGTTCCTACACAAGAAAATGGGGAAAAAGGTTGTATAGAGGGGTTTGCCTCAGTCAAACCCTTGTTTGGATTCAACCTTGAAAGGAAATAAAGTAAATGAAAGTGTGTTGTCATATAGCAGAGGCTAGATTTGAAAAATGAAGTATATCATACCTTGGCAACAAAAATGCTTCTTTGAATGTGATCAAATATGTTGATGCACTAGTAAATTTGACTTCAAATTTCGACGACAATTGGTCAAAATTTCGACCGTAATTGGTCAAATTTACGACCAAACCTTTCGTCGTTCTTTTTTTGTCGAATTTTCGACGTATTAATTATTGGTCGAAATTTCGACCAATCTAATGGTCGAAATTTCGACCAATGCTTCCACCAATGCTTGGTCAATTTCGACCATTGGATT
>MU227472.1:408343-420243 GCA_018584345.1 Thuja plicata | reverse complement strand
ACATGTGTGTATGTGTATATATGTGTATATACACACACAAATGTATGTATATATGTGTATACACACATGTGTGTATATGTATATACATACATGTATGTGTGTATATATATATGTGTGTGTGTGTGTATGTGTATATACACACACATATGTATGTGTTTATATGTGTGTATGTGTATATATACACATGGGTGTGTGTATGTATGTGTGTATATATACACATATGTATATATACACATATGTGTATATATATATGTGTGTGTGTGTATACACACATGTGTGTGTGTGTATATACACACATGTGTGTGTATATGTGTATATACACACATGTGTGTGTGTATATGTGTATATATATACATGTGTGTGCATATATATGTGTGTATATATACATGTGTGTGTATACACACACATGTGTGTGTGTATACATACATGTGTGTATATATGTGTATATGTGTGTATATATATACACATGTGTATGTGTGCAAAAACAAAATTCCAATTCCAATTCTAGTTGCGCGGAACCAAACGCAAAATTGGCATCTTCTCAGTCATCTTCTAGGTGAACCAAATAGGACAAGCCCATATTCTAGAATTCATTTTGAGAATAGCACAATTCCAGAATTGGCAATTCCAGCATGCACAAATTCCGCCAAACAAACGGGCCCTAAACTATCATAGTATACAGAAGAGAGTTGTACAAAAATTAATCAACAATGTATCAGAAAACTATCATCCAAGTGGTCCAAAGTCTTCCTCTCCATAGGGTGCCCAGGTGACCCGGCCAAGTGGTCCTTCCATCCATTTCAAAACTTCATCCCTCTTGAGGTGTGGTTCATATGGGTGTGCCAGGGGCACTGCTACTGGAGCCCCGGGGCCTGGAACTTCTCTAATGGGGACAACATTGATGACAGGTCTGTCATCCTTGTTCAGTGCTTGTATCTCTGCCATGAAGTTGTGTAGTGCAGCTTTAAATGGATCCAACTTCTCTGTTTCTTTAGTCCAGGTGTAGCCATGTGACACCTCCCAAGCCCCAAGTCTTACCATCCCGCTCTTGAACAGGTCCCGCAGTTTCTTTTTCTTGATCTTGATCACCACTGTAACCTGCACAAAAATGTCATAGAATATGAGTCTCTTGAGAGACTCAGAAGCCTAGTAAGGCTTCTGTCATGTCCACATAATTAAACCAGAGATATGTGCAAACAAACTATTAAAAGGCTGCTTTAATCCATTAATATGCCTTGATATGATGTCAAGAACTGAAACAACATAGCATTGAGGGAAGCCACAGAGTTTCCAGATATCGCTAGCAAACGGGCAAGAGAAAAATACATGACTGATAGATTCAGGGTGAGGGAAAATGGCATAGGGACGCAGGTCTCCATTGGGTAGTCGGAAGGGAAGCTTGTGTAAGATAAGGCGCCAAAGAAAGCACTTGATTTTGGGTTCAACAAAGGAGGACCACATGTTAAGAAAAACTTTGCTCCATTTATCATATCCAAGGTTGAGGTTCCAGCAATTGTTAAGGTGGGGGAAAATTGGGGAGTCTAAGGAAAGAAGGTTATAGATAGCCTTGGGATTGGATTTGGTAATCAGGGTTCCATCAGACCATCTGTATTGGGTATGGCAGTCACTATCCACGCGAATCTGTTTATTGAGACAGAGGTTGCCACATGCCTCCTTAACCACTGAGTATGTTTTGAACTAAGATTGGGGGAGGTTGTACTTGTTTTTCAAAATATCCCATTCCATTAATTGATCATCCTGTAAGATATCTACAAGGCAGGAGATTCCTTTCTCATCCCATTTCTTGGCCGAGCATCCCTGTAGTAGTGCCAATGACTTGTCTCTGTTCTTGAGATTCCACCATATGGATTGGTTACCACATATTGTACCATGGTTATGAACAATATTATTGTCATTAATGTGTTGTCTGACCAAGTTCCAAGCTTTCCATATAGATTTGAACACGACTGAGCCATGTACCTTAACTTCAAACTCCCCTGCAATAATGTCATTCATGGAAAGGTGATTCCATCCTTTCCCTTTCTTGGGGTGTCCTCTAGCTATGTTACCTTTGATCAAATCTTTCCAAGGCTCCTCTCCTACCAGGGCTCTAGTGATCTACTTAGTAGCCAAGGAAATTCCTTGAGTTTTGAGGTCCTTAAGGCCAAGTCCTCCTTGTTTCTTGTTTTTAGTGTACCATTCCCATTTGACTGCATGGCTGGCTCTTTTTCCTCTACCATCAGACCATAGATATTCTCTTATAATTTTTTGGATATGGTTGAATTGATGCCGGCTGAAAAGCCAGGAAAAAGAGAAGTATAAGGTGTAGGATGAGAGCACTTTCTGACAGACTTGAGTCCTTCCTTCCAATGAGAGATATTGGTTGTCCCATTTGTTTAGTTTCTTTTCCACTTTCCCTTTTACCATCCCCCACATGTCTTTAAGGTTGGGGTTTAGAGAGAAGGGGATGCCTAGGTATTTAACCTGGTAGTCTGGACCCTCCCACCTGAAGTTCCATCTAGATAGCCAAACTCGAGGTTCTTCTGTCCATCCCAAGAAGAGGGATTTGTCCATAGAAATTTTGCTCCCAGAGGCCAGGCAGAACATTTTCATCTTTTCCATGAAGAAGGTTAAGTTCTCTGATTCAAGTTTTAGTAGTAGGGCTTTGTCATCAGCAAATTGGATATTGATGATCTCCTTCTTCTCTAGCAGTAGAACACCTCTGACCCTTGGTATGATAGTGTGGTTAGCAATGATATGTCCCATTGCTTCTGCTACTATTACAAATAGTGCAGGGGCCAAAGGGCATCCTTGTCTTATTGATCTTGTCAGTTCAAAGGACTCCGAGTTAAAACCATTAACCTCTACTCTTGTGTGGGCCCCTTTCATTAAAGTTTGGACCATAGTTATGAAATAGTTGGGGAATCCTAGAACTTTCATCATTATGTAAATGAAGTCCCACTCTATCTTGTCATAGGCTTTTTCATAATCTAGCAGGGGCATACAAACTTGCTGCTTAGATTCCCTAGCCCACTCCATAGCTTCCCAACAGGTGACAACATTATCCAGAATGTATCTACCCTTAACAAAACCAGTTTGGCTGCAGTCAATGATGTTGGGGAGAATCTTCTTGAGCTTGGTAGCCATGGCTTTGGCTAAAATTTTATAGGAGGTGTTCAGATGGGTGATGGGTCTCCAATTTTTTTATAAGTGATTTATCACCTTCTTTAGGGATGAGTTTGATAACCCCATGATTGATATCTTTTCCCAAAGTGCCAGCCTCAAAGGCTTCATTGTACAATTCCAACAGATCCAAGCTGATCCAGTCTATGTTTTTCTTGTAGAATTCTATGGGAAATCCATCCAGTCCTGGGGCCTTTCCTACTGCCATCTGAGTAATAGCCTCCTTGATTTCTAAAACTTCAATAGGTTGCCTGAGAAGGAGAGAATTCTCTTCCTTCATTTTATTTGGGATTAATTTTCTGATGTTATTCAATGCTGCTGTCATCCCAGCTCCATATCCTTGGGAGGTAAAGAGTTTATGGAATTAGTTCTTGAAGGTAAGAAGGACATGTGATTGGTCTTCAATCTTGGACCCCTCCTCCCAAATTTCCTCAATCTTACCTCTTGCCTCTTTCTGTTTGAGAAGATTGAAAAAGAATTTGGAGCCTTTGTCTCCATGATCTATCTAGTTGCTTCGGGATCTAATCTTAACTCCTATGATATTATCATTTTGAATCTTCCTGAGTTTTTCTTTTGTTTTGTCCATATGTAGGGTGGCTCTCTCTGAGGAGGGATCCCTCTACAGTTCTAATTCAAAATTTGAGAGATGTTCCTGTAGCTCATCCTCTGCCTTCCTACCATCCCTAGCTTTCTTACCTCCTACAGTTTGAAATAATACTCTCCAACTAGCTATGTTTTGGGCCCATTTGTCCCTAATACTGTTGTGGCCAGCCACATTGTTATTAAACCATCTGATCATCAGGATTGCATTATTGATGCCTAGCTCTTGAAGAAGGGAGGTATTAAGACAAAATGATCTGGCCTCTAGTTTCTCCTCGGGGGAGTGACATGCTGAGAGGAATCTAAAGGAGATGGGATGGTGGTCAGAGAGAGTAAATGGGGTGACTCTGACTATCCTGCCAGCCTCATCCTTTGAGCACTTAAAGGAAACTTGGTTGTACTAGAATCGGTCCAACCGGGAGTAGATCCTCTTATTACCTTGCTGAAAATTACACCAGGTATACCATATATCCTTATGGTCATCCTTATTACCTCTTAGGGGGTTAATGAGTTTGTGTCTATTGAGGAACTTATTCCAGAAATACTGGTCACTTCTTTTCCATTCCAACTTGTTTCCTCCAATCTTATCATGAGGGTGGTCTACCATATTGAAATCACCACCTATGATCTAGGGGATCTCTTCAAGGGAGCTCAAAAATTTCCATAGTTTAGTCCTTTCCCTATAGTCATTAGGGGCATAGACTGAACATAGCCCAAATTTGGTTTGGTGATCTTCTAAAATAGTCTAGACCGCTCTGTTGCATGGTGAGGATCCCCACTGCAGGACTTTGTTGGCCCATTAGGAGCTAAGGAGGATGGATATCCCCCCTTTCCCCTAGATATGAGAGGATGAGAAAGATGAGGCTTCTCTCCAAATGAATTTAAGAGCTATGTCAAGATAGAATTTGTTGGCTTTGATCTCTTGGAGCATCAAACAATCAATTCCTTTGTATGCTCTCCTAAATCTCTGGACAATGTATTTTCTGTCAGGGGACTCCAGTCCCTTGACTTTCCAGGAAGCAATCTTGAGATCCATAAACTAGGAGGGGGATTTAGGCCCATTCCTAAAGCTTGAGAAGCATTTAGGGATGTCCTTAGTCTATGGCTCTTGATTTTCTTTCTTGTTACTTGACCCTGTTGGTCTTCCTCTTTTTTCCTTACCCTTACTAGGGCCTGTCTCTTCCCCTTCTTTTATGGGGTTCTCATCCTTAGAAATGGAATTGGAAACTCTCATGATCCTTTTGATTTTGTTATATTTGAGAACTTCTTCCCAAGGGCTATCAATGAATGGCACTATAGCCCAGTTTTGGTTAATGCCCTTATCACTGAAGACCTCTTTAAGAGAGGCTTTAGGGGTCTTCAAAGGTGGATTGACATTCCCAATCTTAATGGCACCATCCATCGTAGCTAGGGTAACAGGGAGAGATTGAAAGGATATCTCAGGTGAATGACAGGGGTGGGGAGGGTTAGGAGAGGTGGCAGGGATAACCTGAAGTTCAAAGTCATGGAGAGCATTGCTATTAGTTGGGTCCGAACCAGGGGCCCCAATCTGCCCATCCGATGTGTCCATATCATCACCTCCACTGATCATGGCCCCACCCTCATCACCATCTGAGGCCATCTTATCAAACCTCTTCTCATTATCCCAGCTACAGTGGGAGGGGTCATCAAGACAGCGTGGCTGATCAGTAAACTTCTCATTCACATTGCCTCTCCTTCTCTTGGAGGGGCCATCAACTTTTATAATTTTGTCTAGTGCTAACTGCTGAGCATTCTTGAGTTGTTTCCTGGGTTTGCTTTTAGGGTTAGGAGGACCTCTATTTCCATATCTGGTGTTTGACTGTTTATTTGTATTGTTAGAGTTGGTAAGATCTAGTCCAAGAGATACTGATAAGCCATCAAGGGTGGAGACGATGGAATTGGTTTGGGAAGTGGGGCAAGAGCTGGATGCCAGGGGAGAAGAAGGCAGCGAGGAACCAATCTCAGGAGCAGATGGGGGTGGGGGATCGGGTCTAGGTAAGATGAGGTCATGGTGGGTCATGATATTTTTGGGTGGGGGTCGATGTTTGGGTTTGGGTCCAAGCAAAGGGCAGTTTCTCCTTCGATGGTCGTCTTTCTTACACAAGGAACATGAACTTAGACCACCCAGATATTCCAAAGGACATGACATATGTTCTCCATCTAGGTCAAAAAATAGGGTTTCTGGGATATCTGCGCCTAGTTTGAGAGAGATTAGAACTCGCACGTCCATGTAGGGAAGGAGAATATTGGATTGATCAATATAGATAACATGACCTAGGGATTCTAGGGCTTCTGCAATCACATTCCATAGAAAGGGAGGAATCTGTTTGATTGTAATCCATCTCGGGGAGGAGAGGGCCATAATCTCTTCAAAATTTGCATTACTAGTCCATCCTAGGGCACAAAAAATGTAGGCACCTATAGACCAGAACTGTCTATTAATGACTGTTCTTTGACTAATAGCATCATTGAAAATAATAATAAAAATGCCTTTCTGAATCATCCTACAGAAAGAAAACTTAAGCCCTAATTTTGAGCCCTAAACCGAATGTAACCAATTATTCATAAAGACACAGGAAGGCATTCTATTAATATCTTGCATAGCCAAGAATATAGAAAATTCACATAGTTTATTCCTCTCTAATTTAATTACATCTAACATGTTGGAATTGGGAGAGACAATAAAACATTTGGAGGTCGAAGCCTTACCTCCTGCTCCAAGTCCGCTTCTTTCATCTGGGTTGGGCACTTGCTTCCTGCCGATGAACTTTGCACCATCAGGGATGACCTTTATGCCGACAAGGGCTTGTCTAAACGATTTAGGGTCTGGTTCCATGGGCTCGGAGGAGGTCGGAGCAGATTCGGATTTCTTCTTGGACTCAATAGAAGAATGAATGGGGCCGTCAGAGGACGAAGTCATATTAAAGATATGGTGATGGGTTCATTAAATGATCCTCTGCATACGGAGGGCCGACTGGGTGCCACACATTCTCAACGCTCAGAGTTGTAGAGCCCTTCCTTCATAAGTTTTTCCTGATCAGGAATCTTAATTTTATCAAATGGCTTCCTTACTATTGGGTCATATCATACTTTTGAAACCAATTTCATTTTTTTAAATCTCTCAATAAGATATATATATATATATATATATATTTAAAAAATAAAAAAAACATTTATTTCTTAAACATAGATTTTTAATTAAACATGCAAATAAGCGATTTCTTTCAAATTTAATAAACAAATATGCTCAGATGCAACACCTGTATGCTCATATGC
Organism: Thuja plicata; assembly: GCA_018584345.1. NCBI lineage: Eukaryota > Viridiplantae > Streptophyta > Pinopsida > Cupressales > Cupressaceae > Thuja > Thuja plicata. Next base: position 413,163 of record MU227472.1, on the reverse strand, counting down.
ATATTAAAATATTTATTTTGAAATTTGTTTAGATTTACTTTGGGGAAAACTTATTAAATAAAAAAGCTAACACATAAGGTCAATTCTAATGGTAAATCAATTTCATTCAAACCCTAAGGTTAATTTAATACAAGTTTTCTATTGTTATCAAACACAATTCAGGATTGTCTTGGTCACAGGTCTAAAAACTCCAATGCTTAATTTGAAAACACAATTTTGTAATGAAACACCATCTACCCAGAAAACAGATTTGACATGCAAGCGGAAAAGCAAAACCACATGATCATACTAATAACCCATTTCTAAGATTTTAACAAACACAAGGTAGAAAAAGAATTACATACAAGAGATTTTAGTATTTCAGACGCATAGAAGACGGGGATTTGAATACTAAAATTCAAAGGATTCAAACCCTACCTCAAACCACTAGTTGACAGAAGCCACAAAGAACAATTCAAAACCATGGAAGTCCTAAGCTTTCACAATATCCTTCAATCCACACCATAGCCAAAACATGTAAAAAAGTTGTGTGTGCAATAATGGCCAAAAGCATCCTAATAAAGGAAAGCCTACTCAACCTAGGGTTTCCAAAACTCATGGAAAACCTAAAAGATAGCTCAACTGATAACTCAAATCAGAAAATTAGAAAAAATAGAACTCAACTTAAAATTGAGTGAAAAAGAATTAATTTAATTAATAATTAATAATTACATGCACTTTCCAATTTAGCCACTTAACTCAGCTCTTACTTTAAATTTATATTTTAATAAAAGAATGTGCAACTTTAATTGCATAATATTATTTAATTAACAATTAATATTTTTAACATACTAATAATATGCAAATTGATAATTAAATATCAATTCATTAAATATGCTTTAAATCTCAATTTTGGATTTAATAATTACTTAAATCCTTTATTTCCAAATTTAGACTTTTTAATTAACACATGTATTTAATTAATTTTCATTAATTAAAAAACATCATATTTTACATTTCCAAATTTAATAAGATTGAATTATTTAATTACAAATCACTTAACCAATAACACCAAAATCACATCAAACCACATGACTAGACAACATGACGACAAAACTGACTAAACCCAAAATATCACAAACAAGCACAAAGGAAGGGTTCACGAATGACGTCACCTTGATGAATTTGAAAGGTATAAAATAAGATACTTGTCCATTGTTTTAGGACAATAATGACTTAAGTTGGGATTTGGACCTGTCGATTATCTCCCCTCTTACTATTGAGATATTGCGATAGGGCACGCTCATCCTGACAATTCAGGGAAGTCGATGCACGGTACATGCAAACCTGCATCACAAAGTTGAGCATGTACATAATATAAATAAAAAAGAATGATAGGGATCGGTCAATCGTGTGGATCTCGCATTGCAAGTAACTACGTCTCCATCCTCTACTACATCAGACACATCATACAAAAATGTAAGATAAACACGCCACACAGTAATGTAAACGATATATGGAAACCATACACATGCAAGTATGGGGTGAGTAAAATTATCCTAACACATGCATAATCATCTTGAAAATAACCAAAATATTATGGCATCAATATTGAAAAGTAAATTATGGGTGGGCACTACATACACCCCCCCTAAAATTAGGCTTACTCTGGGAAGCCGAAAAGTAAATAAAGAGTACAAGGTTTAGATAAAGGTTCTACAATGGTTCTCTTATGAATATAATGTATAATTCAACTGGGGACTTAGGTCCTTGACCTAATTGACCTACTATGAAAAAACACCCTAGTACCATTCTCTGCAATGTCCTCCCTTACACATACTATCAGAGGTCCATAAAAAAACATAATAGAAACAACACTTTTCAAAAAACTGAGCTAGCAATATCAAACATTCAGAATAGTCACCATAAAATTCAAAATGAAAAACCAAATGGGAGAGCACTGACTTCAACATTAAATTATAAAATACTCTGCAGAGATTTCAATAGTAAATCAAGTGTGACCAATGCCACAAAATAGACAGTGAAAAGAGAATCAGATGACTAGTCCAAGCATAATAAAGTTCAAAAATTAATGCTAGCCCAAACACAACACAAATAGATCATCAAAAAATAAAATAAATAATGAATCATAAAACATCACACATAACAAAGTGACTAGTGTCATCCACACTTAAGGGAGTAACTACTTCACGACACCTAAGAATACAACATCCTAGATGCGTTAGAGAATGTACCCAAACACAATAGACAGTCGCTAAGGTACAATGCATCACACACAATGGTAACTAAACAACTTGCAAATTGTTATCAATAGGTTATAAGTTACAATGGCCAACAACTAAACACCTAGTGGGCGTACAAAATCCTAGAGTTCCTAGTGTAGAAACTCGGGCTCTGATACCAAGTGTAATGCCCCGCCAGGGAACTCGGGAGAAGTTAACCTTAACATGATTCTTACATTTACAGAATGATTTTTTTTTAAAAGAGTTTACAATTGATAATAAGTAACAATGCAGAAGCAATATAACACAACAAAATACGTACTCATAAATGTAACTTATTTACAAATTAAAAATCCCGAGGGTTCCATGACGTAGAATTACGTAAGTTAACTAATCTACTAAATGCAATAAACAATAAACACTCTCCATATAATGAAAATGAATATAAAATAACATCATCTCATAAATGAAATCTAGAAACAACTGATATCATAAGGTATACATAACAAACCAACATCCACTACACAAGTCACTGGGTATGTGACAAAACCCAATATAAAGTACAATACAATATCCTAGAATATCACAACTAGTAGGGTGATATAAGTCTACCACATAAGAAAGATAAGAGCAAGTCTCCAACAATGATGAACAAGAAGATAAAACTACAACAAGGATCTTCCAAGCAAAAGTCACAAACGTCGGATCTCAATGGTAATAAGAATCACTACCACCCGACCTCATGGAACCAAAGGTCCACTCCGACCATGCTGAGAAGATAACAACAGGACCACACACGGGAAACAATCAAACAAGCAAGACTAAAGAAAAGGTACACCGAATAAAAAGGTAACAAGAAGATTTCAAGGTTAAAAGTATACAATGTCAAGATACCAAATAAGTGTACCAAATACTCATGTAGGAACCTAGAACACATATAGGGAAGTGTCATCACATAAGTCCACTCTTGAGTTACCCTAGTAGCCCCCCTCGAACTTGGCCCCCCAAGTGACTCTATGTGGCTCTGTAATCATTTCGTACAAACAAGGATTCTAATCATGAAGACCTCAAACAAGCATCCTCTCTCTCACTCCCATACTAGCCTGTACTAGCACTCAAGGCATGGGTGAGAACACATAATTATCTTATTAATATTTCTCTCCTAATAGATTTATTAAGTTGTCATTTTTTATGTCACTTGCAACGAGTTACCCTAGTAGCCTCTTAGGGCCCTGGCCCCCAATGCAAGCCACTTCCCCTCTACGCTCCTAGATAACCTACCAAAATGCTCCCATCCATATGACAAAAAGTAGACAAAGTCAAAACTATTAAAGACTTCTCCTAAAGCATTAAGTCATGAAAATCACCAATGTAAATGTTGGAGCATACAAAGAAAAATACATCTTATACCGGGATCCAGACTGTCCATCCCATACTGGACATCTCAACAAAACCATACCAATACTCATATCACATCACAAGATCGATGATCATTGAACATTAATAGCATCTCTCTCCAAACATGGAGTAAAACATAAACATAAAGGACCATCATGTAGAACATAAAATAGACACATTAGAAGAAATGAGGTGACCAAGCTAATACGACTACACACAATAATGGTCGTCACCTCTTGTGGTCAAATAACATAATGATCGGGACTCAAGAGCACATGACACCATAAGCAACATATATATACAAAACAATACAAGAACCAATCGAGACACGAAAAGGTTATGAAATTTCTCACCATATAACCAAAGAGTAAAAAGTATAAATCCATTAAAAAAAACATAACAAGTCTCAAAAGACAAAATCCTACCTAGGGCATTACTCTACCCATATGGACAAATATACACCCACAAAACACCACGACATAAAGTACACATAAATTATATTTAATATCTGATCAAATCTTATTACATAACATTATCATGTTATTAAATTAAATAATCTTAAATGATAAAAGACATAATTAATAACATAAATATACATTATTAGATTAAAAATTAATACTAATTTCATTTAAGATATTAATTCAACTCTCATTTAAATCACACATTAATATTTAATTCTCAATTTAATTTCATTTAATTATAACTCAAACTAAAATTAAATAATAATGTAATTAAATATAATCTAAAATAAATTTAATTATAAATTAAATAAACAAATTTAAATATGAAGTTAGCTTATTTATGAATTAATTAATTAATTATTTATTTAAATAATAAATAAAACAAAACAAATAAGTAATTACACTAATTACAAATAACTAAAGTTAACGCCCACTTATCTTAAAAAGAACCCCTCTTATTAAAAAAAAAAAGCATGGGTGGGGTACGTGGACCCCACCTCCCCTCTCTCCTCTTTAACTTAAAGTTGAGAATGGGGAGTGCTTTTTTAAAAAAAATAAAAAATAAAAAATTAATTTGCTATTTTTTTAAGAAAAAGATTTTATTCTATCTTTAAAATATTTTTTTTAAATAACTTTTAACAAATAGATAAATACTATTTGTTAATTTTTTTCTTTACATAAATTTCATTTTTTTAATTTCTTCATATATATATATATATATATATATATATATATATAT
>MU227472.1:394281-407379 GCA_018584345.1 Thuja plicata | reverse complement strand
AATATTTTTAACATACTAATAACATGCAAATTGATAATTAAATATCAATTCATTAAATATGCTTTAAATCTCAATTTTGGATTTAATAATTACTTAAATCCTTTATTTCCAAAATTAGACTTTTTAATTAACACATGTATTTAATTAATTTTCATTAATTAAATAACATCATATTTAACATTTCTAAATTTAATAAGATTGAATTATTTAATTACATAATTAATTTAATAAATCACTTAACCAATAACACCAAAATCACATCAAACCACATGACGACAAAATTGACTAAAACCAAAATATCACAAACAAACACAAAGGAAGGGTTCACGAATGACATCACCTTGACGAATTCGAAAGGTATAAAATAAGATACTTGTACACTCTTTCAGGACAATAATGGCTTAAGTTGGGATTCAGACCTGTTTGTTTTGTCCCCTCTCTTACCATCGAGATATTGCGTTAGGGCACGGTCATCTTGACAGTTCAGGGAAGTCAATGCCCGGTACCTGCAAACCTGCATCACAAAGTCGAGCATGTACATAATATAAATAATAAACAATGATAGGGATCAGTCGACCGTGTGGATCTCGCAATGCAAGTAACTACATCTCCGTCCTTTACCACATCTAACACATCATACAAAAATGTAAGATAAACACGCCACACAGTAATGTAAAAGATATATGTCAACCATACACATGCAAGTATGGGGTGAGTAAAATCATCCTAACATATGCATAATCATCATGAAAATAACCAAAATATTCTAGCATCAATATTGAAAAGTAAATTATGGGTGGGCACTACAATCTGTGCAATCTAACAACTTCAGTTCAAAGGTATGTGAAATGGGTATCGCTTACTTCAGCCCAATTGTAGTTGTTCCTGTCATAAACATTCCAAAATCTAGTGAGAACCAATCAGAAGCTCTAGGTATTACCACTTAAAAACCAATCAGAAGCTCAATTGAACAAAATTGAAATTTCCCTTCCCAAATTTCATCCGATTCATTAATTGTGATTCTTCTTGTTCGTTTGTCTACAGTTGAGAGAAGGAACGGGAAAACCAAGCTTCCAGAAACAACGACCCACAAAATTTCTTCGATGTTAGCAGGTCAAAAAGGTAAACTAAAACCAGCGAACAGTGACGATCAATTAGATGGTCGTCCAAGGGCTCTCAGCAAGACTGCACTATTGATTGTAAAACTTAGCCTGACCTCCTTCAGATAGAAAATGCCTACAACGTAAAAATATACTAGCAATCACACCTTAGTGTGCAATGGGTATGCCTCTCTCCCTCTCATATTCTCTATATCTCCTTGTCTATTTATCAATCTATCTCATCGTTACATTGTTTTATATTTTACACTGTTAATTATACATTAAGATAAATTATACTATCAAAACCGCCATTTTTTGCCTTCAAATGTCAAAATCTTCAAAAGAACTCAGAGCCAAAATATTGAATCTTCACTCATGGGCCCTTTACATTTTGATCTCCACAATTACGGTTGTTGTATCTTTGATAAATTTTTATTTTAAACTTTTGATTGTAACTGGAGATGTTTGGAGGGAGCAATTGCAACGATAGGGATAAAATGGTGTCTGACTAAAAAATCCAGCCGTTTAATTAGGATAAAGTAACAGATCTAGGATTATCATTAGATAAAAACCCTTGGAAAGCATTCATGATTTTTCCTTAAACACAAAATCTTGATTTTCTCCAGTTGGGAACCATTCAAACTAATAATAACTACCATGAAGTTTCTACATAGATCATCATTAAGAACTGACGGAAAATAGATTATGATTCTCACACCAGAAGCCTTATTGACTCCAAGAATCACATAAAATTGCAATTTATTTTATAATTTTTTTGAATCACAACATAATATATTTGGGCGCTCTTTGTAAATTAGTTTCCCAAGCTCCTGCGTTGGAAATACACTGTTGCTCAATGATGACACAGTTGCAAGAAAGTTTGGTTTTCCTTCATAAATAATTGATGTGAAGGCAACAAACTATTCATATCACAATGTTTTATACCAATGCTTTCAAAGAAGGGCTCAAAATCATGAATTGGATTATAAAGTAGATGTTTCTTAAATGCTTGGGTTAAGTTCTCCTATTGATGTACACTGGATAATAAAAAAATGGGCATTGAGGGTAATATCTATGGCATTAGTAATGTTTAAATCCCTTAAATAATAAAGATAATCTTGAAGCACTCGCTAAACTTGGTGCTTCATAATCAATACGATTTAAGTCTGGAGCTCTATTGTTGCTTTGCTACAAAGTTTAGCAGTTTGAACAAAATTGAAGGCAACAGTTTAAAGTTTAAATTTTTTATAATCCCAGTTAACCTAATTCTGTTTAGAAAATAAAAATTTAGGATAAAGCACATATTTTCAAAGTCCCCACTGAAACATGGGTAGGTCATACATTAGGATTTATTGCTTAAACATGCAATGAGGAGTACATTGCAATGACCAGAGTCAAAATAAGTAGTATTGAAAAGACTTTTTAAAATGAAATCATTTGTGGGCACTGAAAAATAATTAACGTAAATTTTAACTATCAAGCTTGATGTTACATTGGAATTACAAATCAATAAAGGTGTCCAAAATGACTAGTATGTGAAGCAGTGATGAGATTAATTCATTTTAAAATTGAACTTACTTGAATTTAATGGTGTTCATTTAGTGATGCAGAACAGAGAGGAGAAGTCCTCAACTATCCTTCTATAGTTGAGTGAGATTGGACTTAGGATTTCATTGAAGGGTTTTATCAGGGTTTATGGTAGAAGTCCCTCGCTTAGTTACCAAATTGTTTGTATTCTCAGTCGTCAGTTGTAACTTGTGGACGGGAAGACAAATTTAGGAAGTGGTGGATTTTTTAATTAAAACAGTGAATTTAATATAAGGGTTACTCCAAACAGGAAAATAACTTGTATAGTTGTTATTTTTGAATTAAATGCATAAATTTGTATTTTTTTTGAAAAAGTTGAATTTTTTATTTACTAGAAAACATGAAATCTTGTTCAATCGCTATGCCTATAATGACAACCTTGCCCTAATTGGGTTTCTCATCTCTTGCAACCACCTGCTTTAACAATGTGCCCTTTGCGTCATATTATTTTTCCTACGCTACTCACCATGCCCAGTTTAGTGGATCAAACTTAGCGCTAGAAACAATTCCTGTGCCCAGTCTTTATTCCTTTATCCATCGAGCCTTTTGTTGTTTGCATTGACTCTAAATATGGTTGCTATTTTGCATAAATTCTGGTGTTTTGATCTCTTCCCAAGCTAGGCCACTTTTATTGCTCATGGTTGCGTAATTCTAAACACTAGATCACTGCAATCAGTAATTTCTAAGTCTACAAGGCTTGCAAGACTAGATATTCCCAACACAATTCTCAAATGTCCAGTCTTGAATGTAAATTTTTTCCAGGAAGCTCAGAAGTTCTAGCCTCAGCTCTTCAAGCGCCGAACATTCACAAATTTGCATCTCTTTCAGGTTGGAGGGTGCCTGTAATTAAAAAATAAATTTGTGTAAATCTCTCAATGATTAAAAAGAATAACCCAGAGACACATGCATAATTTTACCATAGCGTTTAAGGAGATTCATTATTTTAATGGAGGTGATCAAACTACCTGTGTATGATTCTCCCACAACGTTTTGAGTCCTCCACAGTTGATTGTCAGAAACAACAAATTTTGAAGAGGAATCCATCCAGAAATGCTTGGTTCTTTGGAAACATCGTTAAGCTAGAGCAACAGTAAGGAAGCTGATGTCTCCAAGAAAGTATCCGGTTGGCCTAAAAGGAATGTAACTTGACAACCCATGAACTCGTCAACAAAGGAATGGAAACACTTGATATTGGTTTTGGTGAGTATAGTTTTGAAACCCATTTTTTCCCTCATGTACAGAAGCAGCTCAAATTTATGCAATAACAAGTTAACACTTGGAATATTTATATTACAATACTAAGGAGAAATATGAAGGGGTAACAAACATACCAAAGATTTCAGATCTTGTGGACGCCATAGGCGATAAGGAGGGCTAAGCTCAAGTGCCATTGCTCTTCCCAAGTCCCTCAGATGGTCGTGCATTCTCAGTACAAGTCATCCCTCCCGATTGCTATAAAATTATTTTTCGAGAAGACACTTATCCTTGAGTCTCTCCATGACATTGTGAGCATTCCATGGATCGTAAGTACTAGATTTTAGGCAATCAAAGTTGATGAAATCAACCATCCCATTATAATTCTGTGTACACACATCAACATAGTCTGTGAAATAAATGTGAAACAGTGTATACCGAGTCTATGAAATAAATGTGAAACAGTGTATACCTCTTTAGCAGACCAATGGTATTCAACCTGGTATTTAGCATGAGATAGGTATTGAGGTGTTCCGCACGTGAGTAACCTCACAAATAAAGCCTATCGGCTAACAAGAGGAACTCCAAAAGACCGAAGCCTGAGCTACCAAGACAATGACAAAGACCAAGAAAACCCAATATACACGGGGTCCCATATTTGATGGGCGATCTATGAAAAGGTCAGAATAAGCCCCCATAGTGCTAGGTGAAAAATGGGTTCTCAATGAAGGATAACACACTTTAAGCCTCCAAGTAAGGGTATTTGTTTAGGATGAACATATTTTTAGAAATAAGGAAGAGGTTATGATCAAGGATACACCTCTTGCATAAGAAAGAATCCTAAATAAAAATGAATGATTCCATATAAGAAAAGAATGCCATATGATAAATAAACACTAATCCACCAAGGAAAATGGAACCTTAGAAAAAAAAAGAGGGAAACAAAAGAAAAATATCTGGCCCTCCAATCATAAAGGCAAGAGGAAATATAACACATTATGCATATTAAGCTAATGATCAATTGTAATAGATACTTCCAAGCAAGGAGGAGATTGCAGACAAGGATATCGATCCCTAGAAAAGAGATAGATCTTAAAATCAAAACAATCCATGCAAGGAAGGACATCACATTAGAATTGATAGAAATAACACAATTATAATGGATCTTTTTGGAAAAGAAAGAGGAACACCATATACTCCCTAAGTGAAAGATCGTTTATAATAGACAAGCTTTTTTAAGCATGAAAAATATTGTTAACAAAGATGAAAATTCCTTGCAAGAAACAAATGATTTCATGCTAGAAAGAATGTACCATTATAAAAGATGTAAATCCATAGAGGGAAAACAAGGTTCTATGGAAGAGGAGAAATTGAAAAAAAGAAAAGAGAAAGGATGGCACATTATGCATTCTTAGTGGAAAGATTAATTATAAGAGATATACACTTCCAAGCAAGGGAGAGGTTGTAAGACAAGGACATCAATCTCCTAAAGAGAAAGATCCTCAACAAACAAGAGCATGCATGGAAGGACATCGTAGTATAAAATATTTAACCAACAAAGAGATAATGGATCCTTTAGAAGGAGAATGAATAAGATAGAGAGACTTTTCTCCCCAAGCAACAAGACAAGGGAAAGAACCTATTATACTACTCACAATGAACATCATGCAAAACAAAGAGCCCCTAGTGAAATAAGCTACTATGATTACATGATGGAGAAAAACATAATAGGAAAAAGGAATGCTAGGGTATTACATTTATAGTGCAAGTATCTATATGCTCTTGGATTTCTATGGTGACATTATGAGATGTATTTTTTTGGGACAAGAAATGAGTGAAGTCATCTTGAAAAGGGCTAGGTAGAATATTTTCTCAAGGTGTAAATATAGTGGCTTGTGAAGGAGGAGGATCTATAGGGACTTGGTCCATATTTCCAAGATCTTTTCCATGATAGGTTTGTGGAGGAATCATTTTATAGCCAATTTAATGAGATGTATTTGGTTTGGAAGGTAGAAGGCTTTCATCATGAATTTTATGAAAAGGCATTGTGTAGGAATGCATAGTAGGGGGATTGAGTTCTATACGAAGAGGCTTAATCCCATAAAATTTAGTAGGTTGATTAGAAGTGCTCTCATATAGGTCTTTATCTTCACTCAATGGTATGTTAGGATACATATGATGAATGAAATGTATATCATCATCTTGTTTCCAAAGAGATTGATGGTTATGAAAAGATGTAGAAAAGGAAGAAATATCTAGAGGGGTAACATGCTTAGTCTCTTGTACAAAGGTACCTTTGGGAGGAGAAGGTTTACTACTCTCTATAGGAGGACTAAATTTGTCTTCATAGGTAAAATATACCTTAGGGGAGGTAAACGTGTGATTCATCAATGTTTCATCTATGGGAGATGGGTGTAGTGAAGGTAGAGTGTCCTTAAGAGGTAGTATCTTTCTCTTGCCTCAAAATATCCTTATGAGGAATATGATCTTTAGGAGAAAAAACATAACTCATTAAGGCCTCATTAAATAGCCATGATACCATTCTCTTTCATCAAGTGATCCTCGTAGGAGACGTACATTTGAGAGAAAAGATTATCAATGTTCTTTAAGGCATCTATTTTAGGAGGGTATCCTCAAAAGAAGTGGTGATAATCTCTTCTTGCACCAAAATTCCCTTAGGGGTGGGATCAAGTCTGGGAGAGGGTATATTATGGGCATGGATGAAAGGAAGAGCTCAATTATCATCATATACATGAAAGAGAACATCTTGAAGAAAACTTGAAATTGAACTATAAAATGAAGATAACAATTCCATTCATACATATCAAATTGAGATAGATGAAGTGTAAAAACAAATAATGAAAGATAAAATTTTTGTACTTGTTATTGTTTTTTCAACATGTAATGCAAGAATGAACTAGATGTATGAGATAAGTGAAAATTTTTAATGTCTTTTTTTTTTATCAATGAATGCATCTAATTTTTGATAAAATCATCACTAAATGCCTAAAATTAAACAATGCAATTCATGCAAAGGAGATCTAAACACTTGAATCATAAGTGGAAATTTTACAAGTCGGGTTCACCAAAATGTACATTAAGAAAAAGGAAGCAAGGGGGATTGATCCTATTTTCTATTGTATAATTAGAAGAAAGATAACACAATAGGTTCAAGTAGGACTTAAGTGCTAAGTGAGTGCAATGATCCTTCATTACAATGATTAGGATGAGTTGATTTAGAGGAATATGATAGGATAATGAAATATAGAAGGCTAAATAGGAAAAAATGACAAGTTGCAACAAAAACATATTGATAGAATACAGTCAGGAACTTGCAGTGACTTAAAACAACAATAAAATAACAATACTGACCTATAATTTCAATTTGAAGTCGATTTGCAGGGTATAGATCATCCTGGGCATTCTGTTCCCAGGTACTGATCACCTAAGTTACTCTGTACCCTATACTTTTTACTGAATCTAGTTGTAGTATTTTTGTTAGATGTTGTAATTTTTGGACTAAGTTCCAATGTGTTTTCCACTTGTTTCTACATAGAGAAAAAATGGAGAAGGTTGTATAGAGGGGTTTGCCTCAATCAAATCCCTATTTGGAATCAACCCTGAAATGAAATAAAGTAAATGAAAGTGTGTTGTTATATATCAGAGGTTAGATTTGAAAAATGAAGTATATCATATACCTTGGAAAAACAAATGATTCTTTGAATGTGATAAAATATGTTGATGCAATAGCTTTGACTTGACACAAAAACCCAAAAGCAAATCATGAAAGAAAAAACCTTGTGTAATGGATGTTGAAGTTTGCTACAGTGCTTGATGAGAGAGAGATAGAGAAGGGTAGAAGATTGGAATGATTGAATTAATGTGGATGATTGAACATGTGTAGATATTCCTTCTTGACGGTGGAGTCCTTTTCTTGGCCTTGAATGAGGGAAATAATCTTGATCCATAGAGAAGATTCTGCCTTGAGGACACCTTGAATGCTTCAAATTTTGCTTGAGAATGCTAGGATGCAAAATCTTGATTATGTATGCTTAAGAGTGGATGTATATATGCAAAATGAAGAGAGATAGGGTTCTTATATACCTCTCAAAATAATTTGGAACTAAAAAATAGAAGGAAGTTGACATGGGTTCTAATATCTCGCTAAAATACTGCAATGGGTCACCCATTTGAATTTGGGCCCAAATCTCGGGGTATAGATCACCTAGGGCATTTTGTACTTGGGAACATATTGCCCACAGTGTTTTGTACCCACCAATTAGGGATTAGATTGAAACCATGAGTCTCATGTAACAAGGAGATGTCAGATTAAAAAGCACAGTTGATTTCAAAGCTGGGAAGAAGCACAAAGGCCACAAAATGGTAATATAGGGCCCATGTAGGCTAATAAATGATTGAAGGAGATAAATAATAAATGAGCACACCTAGAAATAAGAAAGAGTTTTGATGAAATTGAAATAACATAGTACCCATATTTGAATTTAGGTGTTCATTACATGCCATATGAAGTCCTATTATGCATGTTAAAATGGAAATACACAAAGGTGGGTGATAAACAATCATGAAATTATATACACCAATAAGATGCTTATAATCTACGATGGTACAACAAAAAAGCTTTAGCATTACCCAAAATTTAATGAAGCTAAAAGATCTGATATTCTAAATATGGATACAATCTTCCTTTTGTTTGTATTAGCAAGAAACATGTTATATTTGTACATATGTCTTGCCTGAATGGAACTATTCAATAAGCTATTTTCCCCAAAATTGAGAAAATTAAATTAGCTAACAAACAAACTTTCTGAAGAAATAAAATTTGCCAAGCTTTAACACATATATTGTACATTATTAAATAATTTTATTACTCACTGAATTTAGAAGTATTAATAATAGAAATCAAAGAGGGGTGAAAATTTATTTAATCAAGAAGAAATACAAAGAACGAGCATCAAACAACCATATCAAGATCCACTAAGTGATCTAACTTTTGAGACAAGTCCAAAAGGCAATTGACCCCTATCCACAATATTCCAATTTTTCATGTGATTAGAGGCCCATTTGGACAAGCAATCCGCTACACCATTCCACTCCCTAGGGATATGAGTGAAAGTAACAGAATCTAGAGAATCACACAAATGAAGAATCTTGTTAACAACTAAAACTAACTGCCAACTAACATCCTCAGAATGTTTTCAAGTCAACAAATGCACCACCACTTGCGAATTAGATTTACAAATGAGCTTGCTCCATCCAAGAGCACAAGCACGCTCCACAAAATAAAAAATAGAAAACATTGTTAGTATGATTACCTTTCTAAATAGAAAACATAAACTGAACAATCCCCAAGCTATCTCTGTCAACTCCACCAATACCAGCAGGACCTATGTTTCCCTGAGATGACCTATCCGTGTTGATTTTTAGAATGCCTTGTGGAGGAGGACATCGCCTCCCCACCTGATTTATCTTCTGAAGAGGGTGTCTACATCTATTGCTCATTAGCTGGCCTCGTAGAGGAGGAAAATTGAGTGGTTATATAAAATAACATCACAAGGATCCACAACCTCCATCAGGTCACATTTATCCGAATCAGTTTCTCCCAAAGAGTGGAGAATTTTCCACCACAAGTGGTGAGCCCTCAACAACACATCTTGAAAAATATGACAATTTTGCTCCAACCAAATATGCCAAATAATAAAAGAAGGGCCAAGAGTCTAGGAAACATGCAGAAAAGAAGTCTTGACAAGAGCCTTACCCCATCGAACAAAGAACTCAGCCAAAGAAGAGACATGCTAACAAGCTTGATTCCACACATCCCACCAAAAGTGCCAAATATGATTAATGAAGGAAAACTATAAACAAGATGAGAGATAGTTTCTTCACTATTACGACACAACATACACATCAAGGGGCTTTTAAAGTCATGATTGCATAAATTATCGCAAGTAAGACATCGATTGTGGATCACTAGCCACATACAAAATATTTCACGTAGGCCATGACAACTTGTACCAAAATTTTTTCCACCAAGGAACTTGAATGTCCCCAAAAGTTTGCCGCACAAGGTCAACATAACCCACAGAGACAAAAAACTTTCTAGACAAATCACTACTAGCCCAAGTCAAAACATCATTTCCAGTCAAGGTAGTGCACTCCCAAGACTCCAAAATCCAAGCTAGCATCTGCCTATCTTCCTTAGATCCTCTTGGAGGCCATTTAGAAGGATGTGTCCAATGAAAACAAACTGCCAACCCACAAGTATGGGCAATCTTATAATGGTCAACAATGTCGTAGCATGCAGTGGTAAAGATATCACAAAGGGCCTGAAGGTGAGGATGGGTGGAAACAATAGAAGGATGAGCATCCCAGGAATCAATCCAAAAAAGAGCTTAAGATCCTTCATGATAGATCCAAAAGAGACCAATCTTAACCAACTGAGCCCCAAGTTTCAAAGTGTTTCAAATCATAGAACCTCTCCCCTCCAAATAAAAGTGGGGAACATCTAACACATTAACACGTAGAAGATACTTATGGGTGAGAATACGGGCCCAAAGCTAATTCTGGCATGTACACCAGTGCCAATATAACTTAATAGCAAGAACATTCCCATTTAAAATAGCAGAGCATAAGCCAAGGCCACCCTCATTCTTAGGTTTTCACATAGTTTCCCACTTAACCAGACTCCATTTAGTAGTCGATAATTTCCCACTCCAAAGAAATTGATGAGAAAGGGCATCAAATTCTTGAAGAAAATACATGGGAGCAGCATGAAAAAAACACCTATATATAGGAAGAGTTTGAATAATAGACTTTAAAAGAGTTAATCAAGCAGCAGTAGATAACCAATGGCGAGTCCAATGATTAACCTTCTGACGCAGTTTGTTAAGAAAAGTCTTCCAAGAAGATCTAGGAAGTTGACCAACCATAAGAGGAATGCCCAAATGAATCAAGGAAAGATAGACAATCTGAAATCATAGAAAGTCAACAATATGCCTATGAATGGCTTAAGGGGGAAGAACATGGAGGATTTATGCTCATTAACTTTCTGACTTGAAGCCACAAGATAAAAATCCAAGGGTTTCCTAAAAGAATCACCTTCATGAAGATAAGTCAATCCCATAAGAGATGTATCATCCACAAATTGGAGATGTGAGAGTTGTGGCAAGCCATTGCCCCATTTTCACCCATGAATCAAGACCTGAGAAGCACAAAACTTTAGAAAATGACCCAAACCCTCAACCAAAATAATAAATAGGTAGGGGGCAGAGGATCCCCTCGACGAAGGCCTCTAAAAGCTTCAAAAGGCTATGAAGGTTCTCCATTCATAATAACAGAAAAAGAAGCTGAAGTAACACAACTCATAGTCCAACTCACCCATTTTTGAAGAAAGCGCCATTTGACTCTATCATAAGCCTTGTCCATATCCAATTTAATGAACATAGATCTTTCCTTTGAAGTTTTCATGGAGTGAATAACCTCAGAGGTCGCCACCACCCCATCCAGAATATGTTCACCAACCACAAAATCCCCTTGTTCCTCAAAGATCACTGTAGGAAGATAAGTTTTAAGCATTTCTTCACTCAATTTAGTGATAATCTTATACACCACATTACAAAGAGAAATAGTTCAAAAAAATTCAAGTTTGTCTGCACCTTCCTTCTTAGGAATGAGAGCCAAGAAGGTAGAATTCAAGGCATGAAGCATTTTCTTATTACAAAGCAATTCCCTAACAACCTCCAAAAGATCTAGATTATTAATGTCCCAGAATTCCTGAAAATATTTCACAAGCCCTCGGGGCCCGAAGCTTTATCTTTGTTCATCCCAAAAATAACATCTTCTAACTCAGGCATTAGAATCAAACAAATGAGAGAATCATTCATCACATTGGTGACAAGAGAGGGAATGTAGGTAAGGATTAAATTTTCCTCGACATCAGTAGGAGGAGAATCTTCAGTAAAAAGAGAAGAATAAAAATGACGAGCCTAACGGATCATTGTCGATAAAGAAGAAATTTGAAGCCCTTCAGAGGCAACAAGAGAGAAAATATACCCCTTATTACAACGAGCCTAAACATAATGATGAAAGAAATCAATATTCCTATCTCCTTGAATCCAATCAACCCGAGCCTTTTGTTTCCAATAAATCTCCTCCCGAAGTTACCATTCCTCCACATCTCACATGGCCTGAGATTCATGTATTCCAAGAGCATATGAGAACCCAAAATCCTGAATTTGGCAAGTAATCACTGCAAGACTGTCAAGAGCATTCCTCTTTCTATACTGAAGGTTACCAAAAAAGGATGTATTCCATCTCGTAAGGTGATATAAAGACATATTTAAGTTTCTTCTTAAACACAAACATAGTTGTGCCATATGCAGCGCCGCCCTCTCTCTGCCATTTATCCACAAAGTAATGTAGTGAAGAGTCCTGAAGCCACATAAGCCAAAATTTACAAGGAGGATTCTTTGGAACCGCAAAAGAAGAAGAAAAAAATTTAATTGGCTAGTGATTAAAGCCTCTCCAATGCAAAATATTAGAACTAGCTACCAAGCCTCCAGGAACTGTGAGGCCTCACCCCGACCCATCATAGCTTTACTGCTCGATCACACTTTGACACTTTATGTTTTGATACATTGATACACTTTTTGTTATCCTGACAGAGACTTGTGATATTATGTTATGATGATGATTATATAGTGTGAATTACATTTTGATATGGATTAGACCTAGAATAGGTGGTTGATTTTGATTATATATGTTTAGATCAGTGAATTAATGAGAAGACCGAATCATGATTAGACTTGCCTATTTTATAGATGTTATGTCATGGTGATTAAGGAATTCTTATGTTTTAAACATTTACGTATGAAAATTTCAATTAGGGGCTTAATTCTGCTATTTGATTAATGTTGTTAATTATGAATTTAAAATGTATCTTACATGTAATTTTATCATCTTGGACTACTGATGCTCGAAGTTTAGTGTGCAGGAAAGGGAACCATGGAATTTTTTGGAGAACCAGAGCTAAGCACATGTTAATTGAGTAAGCCAAGGTTTAATCCAATAAGAGGTTGAAACCTCGTTGTAATGTGACCCTTGTTGTAAATGTAATCTGAATGTGTGTTAATAGTTTAAATTTATGTTGTTGTTTGGACATGTCATTTGTGAATGTGATGTGTATTTTGTTTGGTGTCAC
>MU227472.1:358640-375522 GCA_018584345.1 Thuja plicata | reverse complement strand
TGTATGAAAATTTCAATTAGGGGCTTAATTCTGCTATTTGATTAATGTTGCTAATTATGAATTGAAAATGTATATTACATGTAATTTTATCATCTTGGACTACTGATGCTCAAAGTTTAGTGTGCAGAAAAGGGAACAATGGAATTTTTTAGAGAATCAGGGCTAAGCACATGTCAATTGAGTAAGATAAGGTTTAATCCAATAAGGGGTTGAAACCTCATTGTAATGTGACCCTTGTTGTAAATGTAATCTGAATGTGCGTTAATAGTTTAAATTTATGTTGTTGTTTGGACATGTCATTTGTGAATGTGATGTGTATTTTGTTTGGTGTCACTTGACACTTGTGTTGTCTATATGGATAGTGACATGTCAATTAGGGCTTAGGGAAGAATCACTTAACCTTATATGATATTATATTAATCACTTGCATATAGATGTCTTATAGGGATCACATCATGTTGGAACTCAGATTTGAATCTTAGGTGTACTTTGGAGGAATTAAAAGTGACCCTAGAGTGTATTTTTGACCAAAATTAGTTAACTCTAAGGGCGTACCTTGGGTTATAACTAGTTTTTTCCTATGGGAGAAACCTAGGTCACCATTATGACTCTCCAAAATGCCTACTTTTCAAAATTGGTGAAAATAGAGATGGTCTCTTGCATCTAACTTGTCCCACACTCCTTGCTAAACTCACAATTAAGAGGGGAGACAAAAGAGCTAGTTGTCATGTCTCATTATTGCTAGTTCTTGAGTACACTTTTGGGGGTCTTTTTAGAGGGTTTTGAGAGACTTACTGGGTGTTCACCCACTCTCTAATTTTAGAGACAATTAGGGTTTTGGAAGGAGGAAGGATAAGGATTTGTGCTCTTCTCAAGTTTCATTTTGCCATCACACATTTGGAAGGTTGGTTTCTCTTGCCATGGAGTGCTTGATTTGTTGCAAGAAAATTTGGATGTATTATTTTATGAATGTGAAATCTTGTATGTGATTCATGTATGTAATCTTGTATAGTGTTGTAGTATATAAATTTTATTGTCATGTGTTGGGAAGGAAATGCATTTGGATTTTTGTATCAACTTTTGTTTTTTTGGATTGGGAGTGTTGTTCATGGGAGTTAAGGCATTACTCACCCTTTGGAAAGGGAAGAAGTGGCCTTGGGTGAAGGGGTTAGTTGGGCTCTCCATTGTAGTGAGAGTCTCTTATCTTGGAGAAGAGGGATAATTTCATAGAGTATGGGCTTCATAAAGTCATGTTAGAAATATTATATTTTGGCATAGAAATGGCCAATGTGTATATGGAAGGAATGTCAATGTAGCCTTGGAGAGACATGGAGAAAAATTCTTGTTGAGAAATTTATAAATTGTAATGGAATTCTCCTCCTTGAAAAATCTCACCTTCACCCTACTTCAATGGGTTTGTAAAACTCATTTGTGAGACCTTGATTGAGAGTTTATTGTTGTTTTGTGTATATAAAATATTGTGAGAATTTGAATGTGAAACCTTGTTTAGCCTTGGTTCTCCAAGCTCGAGGGTGGCCTTCTTGAGGCCTTGGTTGGGAGGTGAGCTTCCTATAGTATCCCTCATAAATTTTTTAGATTTTTGAAGTCATGAAGATGGTGCAAGAAGATTGAAATAAATCCCTATTTGGGGGTAGTTGTGTGTAAACAACTTCAATGTTGCATAGTCACTCTTGTATTGAAATTTATTTTTGTTGATTGTTGTAATGTTCAATTTTAAAGTTTCTCAAGCTAGATGTGAAGAGATCTCCTTCTTTATGTAATGATTTATTAAAGGAAAATATGTTGTGTACCATCCAAGTATTATGTAAATTTATCATCTTGAAGATGTTGAAATGTAGATTGTAAGATTACCATGATGTAAAAGATAGAATCTTTAGTTCATGATTATTGCATTTTAATTCCTAAAAGAAAAGAAGTTAACCATCCATGAATAGAAGGATACCCAATATTGAAACAAAAGAAAAATATTGTAGTTTCATTCCCTACAATCTTAAGAAATTTTGCATCTTAAAACCTCCATAGATTCAACTCTCTTCAAACAAAAAAATAGAATCTTCATTTCATTTGCATCTCTTGTGAAGAAGAAATATCCTTGCTATCAACAACAAATCTAATTAGTTAGTATGTTAATATGAAATTCAGCTAATACTATTAATCATTTTAGTATATTGTTCAATAAATCAATCCTAATGCACATTATAATCTATTACAAAAAAAAAATGAACCAATTAAACAAAATGGACGAGCTTGTATCAAACAAAGCCCATAGTATTTTCAAGATTTAGAGAAAAAATACCCTCTAAAATTTGTATGGAAAAAGAAATATTCTCCTTACCACAGAGAATATTCCTTTCCCAATGTGCTTTCCCTCTAATCAAATTCGTAATTAAAACTCATTAGCATAACCATGCAATTTAACCCTTAATCAAAGATAAGCTCACCTTGCTTTTGCCCTTTCCCGTGGGCCCCACCTTATCCCTTTTTCTCTTGCATGGGATATTGGACTGTGTAAAGTTTTAAAGATTAAATAAATTTGGAGTTGCTTATATATGTCTTTTTCTCCCCTAAACCTGTGCCACTTTTCATGCATCAAAGGCTTCTGACATTTCTTGCAACCCAAGTCAACTCTTCCCCATTCGAATTTACCTTGGGAGGATGAGAGAATGATTGGTGGGTCCCAACAAATCCCATCACCCTCCTTTCAAAGGGAAGCGTGCCACCTTTCTGTCCCCTTCATTGCTGCGAAATTCTTCTTGCTATACCATGTGAAATCCTTGGGAGGGGAGTAAGTAGGTGGTATGGTGGGCCGCAATGCATGTCTTGTCATCCACTCTCCCCATTGCAAATTTTTAAACCCTATGCACTTGTCTTGTAATGTAAAAGGGTAAAATTTTTAGTTAGTAGGTAGTTAGGATTAGTGGTTAGTGGGAGGTTAGATTAATAAGTTAGTAGGTTAGTTAGAGATTAGTTGATAGTTAAACTAGTTAATTAGGCTTTTTTCTATAATGGTTTTAATTCTTATTTGATAACATTTTCTTTTGCACATTAAATTAATTCAATGGTGTAGCATGAAACATTAGGTATATAATTTTAGTGTTTTGAAGTTGGATGAATTTTTTAATATGTTTTAATTTTAATTGGTGTGAGAATTTCTTATTAATATAATAATTAATCATTTGTATGAAACCTTAACATTAGTTGTTTAGGGTATTTTATTATGGCGAGATTTGCGAATTTAATAAATCAGGATTTTGGTCTAAAGTTCTTTGATTAATCTATTAGAGAGATAGAATTGCTCAATTGATTCAATTGTATACTTAATGCTAAATTTAAATTTATTATCAAAATATAGGGGGATTATATTGCTCTTGTGTTCAAGGGGTTAGGGGTTATGCTTGGTTCTATTTAAAAGTAAATATAAATTTTGAATTAGGAGATATTTCAAATGTCTAATAAGAAGGTTAATTTAAAGTTGTATGTGAGGAATTGATGGATTAGGAATGCATGTGTTTTCATCATAGGTGAATGATTTTATTAATGATGCTAGTAGGTTAGGAAATCAGGCTGATTTTAGCTATTCGATTTTAATTAATAGTTGTTTGGTATAGTGAAAATATTATTCAATTTTAATCTTGTCAATTGTTAAATATTTCATGTATGATTGGGAGTAGAATATTAATCTAACTGGATTCAAGCTAGTAGTTAATGTTAACCAGAACTAGACTTGAACGAATTAAGCTATAATCTAGGTTAATAGTTAAGTAAGCATTAGGGAAACCTAGACCAACATATGTTCATAACCACTAACTACCAGCTGATTCTAAACAAGGAATCAGAGTTAGACCAATCTGATTTGAGTATTCATTTCACCCATGGAACAAGTTGATGCCTAGTTCTGCATCTATTGTGACATCACCCTTATTCAGTTTGTGTATTTAACTTGTAATTCAAAGGTTAATTCTTCCTTGCTATTACCCTTCTGACTCAACCATTGTTAGTTGTGCGTACTTATGTGTTTTAAAAAAACAATTGTGTTTGTATTTTGCCCTAGTTTTGGGCATGACATTTTGGTATTAGAGCCAGTGTTTTGACACAAGAAACCTAACCCATTACGTTTCAACTCACTCTAAACTTAAATCATTGTGTAGGATGCCTGCGGTCATCAGAGCTAACCGACAAGGTAGAGGTCGTAGAGCTCCCCGTGCGGGGGCAGGATAGGAGGATCCACCACCTCCACCACCACCACCTCCACCACCTTCAAACCCTAACCAAGATATTATGGATGTTCTCCAAAATTTGATTGGGGTGATTCAACAGAGACTACCACCCATAGTTCAGTAGCAGGTTCCCGAAAGGGAAGCACATGTTTCAGAGAATGAGAGACTAGTTAGTAGAGAGAGGAGTAGGAGTCCTCCACCCAAGTCTGTTGAGGGTGATGATGATCAGGAGGGTGAGTCAATTCATTAGGTTGTTATACCATGTGAACATTAGATATGTTCCAGGGAGAGACCCCTTAGAGATGTTGGAGATGAGATCCAAGAGTTATTACAACTCTAGCCACCCTTATTTTTGGGATCCACTGATGGGTCAGTAGCAGAGGCCTGGTTACAGAGTTTACAATGATGTTTTGGATTGTTCCCTTATGGGAGTAATCTAAAGGCACGACTAGTAGTCCATCTCCTATGGGAGAAGGCTTCCACTTGGTGGGAGCAGGAGGTGTCCATAGGTGGAGTGAGTATTGACACACTCACTTGGGAGACTTTTGTGGCCCATTTTTGTGAGAGATATCTCTCTGAGTATTTTAGACAGAGATAGATAGAGGAGTTCCATGACCTCCAGCAGAGAGGCCTCACGGTGAACCAGTGTGAGAGTCAGTTTCTCAAGCTTCTTCCATATGTTGATTACATGAAGGACGAGAAACTGCGTATTCACCATTTCATTAAGGGACTTAATATGTCTCTTTAGAGCACAGTACACCTAGCATTCCCTACCATGTTTAGAGGGGCAGTTGAGATGACACTTATAATTGAGGATATCCATACTAGATAGGAGTCTCTGGATTGGTCCCAGCACTGAAACCCTTCTTCCCAGCAGTCTTGATAGCAGATACCCCCTTGGAAAGGGAAATAGAATCATTTAGCAGGTTCCTTTAAGGGTCAACAGTCTCAGCAACAAAGATCCCAATAGGATTCTAGATAGAGGCATTCACAGGGTTATCAGGGCTCTAAGCCCAAACAGTGGTAGTCTTAGGGCCTTAGACAGGATCATAGGACACAGACCCCTCAGACACAGTTAGCTTGGACTCAGCAGTCCTCTAGGGGTGGATACAGTGGTTCTAGAAGGATCGGAGGGTCACAGCAGCCTAAGACATAGGGAGTGCAGATTCAGACTCGTGGGCCATGTTACACTTGCGGTGGTATGGGTCATTTAGCAAGAGAGTGCCTACAGGGACAGTCAGCTAGTGGTCAGAGAGGGGCTACCTCAGAGCCTACAGTTGGAGATATGGGTAAATCCCATAGAGTTTTTGTAGCGGTTGATAACCACCAGGATGAGCACCAGGCCACGGTCATTGAGGCCGCAGGTATGATTCAAGGTACCAGTGTTATATCTTGTTTGATTTAGGAGCCACAAACTCCTTTATATCTCCCTATGTAGTGGAGCATTGCGGGCTGGTGGTAGTTAGACAGGATGTCGGTTGGGAGGTTGAGTTAGCTTTTGGAGCTAGAGTCTTCGTTAGTTCCTTAGTTCGTAGTTGTCAGATTCAGATTGGAGACCTTAGCATGATGACTGATCTCCGCATTACCCCTCTAGGTTCTTATGATGTAGTCCTTGGCATGGATTGGCTATGTGCCCGTAATGCCAAGTTGGATTGTCGTCAGAAGAGTGTTGAGTGTGTTGATGATCACAACACTTCTATGGTGATATTTGGGGTACAAAGACCCGTATCCCTTTGCATTATTTACATTATGCAGCTTAGGCGGTGCATGCGGAAGGGATGTCAATTATTTTCCATCACCATTAGTGATAGAGAGGAGGATTCAGGAGGGGAGCCTTCGCTCAAGGATTATTCTATTCTTCAGGAGTTTGCAGATGTATTTCCTATCAAGCTACTTGGTATGCCCCCACCTAGGGCATTTGATTTTCACATAGATCTTGTACTTGGAGCCGAGCTAGTATTTAGAGAACCCTAATGGATGAACACACATGAGCTTAATGAGCTCAAGATTTAGTTAGAAGAGATCTTGGAGAAAGGGCATGTCTAACCTAGTGTATCACCTTGGGGTGCACCTATGATTTTTGTGAAGAAGGATGGGTCACTTCGATTGTGCATTGATTATCGACAGTTGAATAAAGTAACAATTAAGAACCGATACCCACTTTCTAGGATCAATGATCTATTTGATCAGTTGCAGGGTGCCGTAGTGTTCTCGAAGATAGATCTGAAGTTGGGGTACCATCAGTTACGGATTATGGAAAGTGATATCCACAAGACTGCTTTTCGCATGAGGTATGGTCACTATGAGTTCACAATAGTTCCATTTGGCCTCATGAATGCTCCAGCTGTGTTTCTTACATTTTTGGATAAATATGTGATAGTATTTCTTGATGATATTCTGATATATTCTCGCAATGAGGAGCATCTGAGACAGGTTCTGCAGTGTTTGAGAGAGAATCAGTTATATGGCAGCTTGTCAAAGTGTGCCTTCTTTAGACCCAGGGTACATTATCTCAGTCACGTTATATCCGGCGATGGGATCTCTGTAGACCCATCAAAGATTAGAGCTATTATGGATTGGCCAACACCCACCAGTGTCACTGAGGTTAGGATTTTTATGGGCTTAGCAGGATATTACAGACACTTTGTGGCATGATTTTCTAGAGTGGCTAATCCCATCACCTCCCTTCAGAGAAAGGGGAAGAGGTATGAATGGACAGAGAAGTGTGAGAGAGCTTTTGAGGAGCTCAAGATAGCCCTCACTAGTGCACCGATTTTAGCAGTGCCAGATCCTTTGGTGGATTTTGTTGTATGTATTGATGCTTCATTGGATGGTTTAGGAGCAGTCCTTATGTAGGAGGGCCATCCTATAGCTTTTGAGTCTAGGAAGCTAAAGACTCATGAACTAAATTATCCTACTCATGACCTAGAACTCGCGGCGGTGGTTCATGCTTTAGTGAGATGGAAACATTTCCTCCTAGGTCACCGATTTGAGCTTCACTCAGATCACCAGAGCCTACAGTATATCTTTACACAACCCAATCTTAATGCTAGGCAAAGGAGATGGATGGAGTTTTTGTGTGAGATTGATTTTGATGTTCATTACATCAAGGAGAAGGAAAATGTAGTTGCAGATGCCTTGAGTAGGAGGTGAAATGAGCTCTCATCTATGACTTCTAGTACAGATTTGAGGGATCGCATTTCACATCATTTGCCATGGGATGGATTATATGTGGAGGTTTGTCAGTTTATCCGTTCTCAGAGACCCATAGAGGGGAAATTTGCAGAGTATTCCTTGGAGCCTGATGGACTTCTACGTCATAGGGGATGCATCTAT
Organism: Thuja plicata; assembly: GCA_018584345.1. Taxonomy (NCBI): domain Eukaryota; kingdom Viridiplantae; phylum Streptophyta; class Pinopsida; order Cupressales; family Cupressaceae; genus Thuja; species Thuja plicata. Next base: position 367,948 of record MU227472.1, on the reverse strand, counting down.
GTACCTTCTATGGGTGACTTGCAGAAGTTTATTGTACTTGAGGCTCACAGAGCACCTTATGCAGCTCATCTGAGAGTTAAGAAATTGCATGTCGATATGAGACAATTTTACCATTGGCCGTGTATGAGATTGCAGATTGCCAACATAGTTGCTAGATGTCTAGATATTATGTTATGATGATGATTATATTGTGTGGATTACATTTTGATATGGATTAGACCTAGAATAGGTGGTTGATTTTGATTATATATGTTTAGATTAGTGAATTGATGAGAAGACCGAATCATGATTAGACTTGACTATTTCATGGATGTTATGTCATGGTGATTAAGGAATTCTTATGTTTTAAACATTTATGTATGAAAATTTCAATTAGGGGCTTAATTCTGCTATTTGATTAATGTTGCTAATTATGAATTGAAAATGTATATTACATGTAATTTTATCATCTTGGACTACTGATGCTCAAAGTTTAGTGTGCAGAAAAGGGAACAATGGAATTTTTTAGAGAATCAGGGCTAAGCACATGTCAATTGAGTAAGATAAGGTTTAATCCAATAAGGGGTTGAAACCTCATTGTAATGTGACCCTTGTTGTAAATGTAATCTGAATGTGCGTTAATAGTTTAAATTTATGTTGTTGTTTGGACATGTCATTTGTGAATGTGATGTGTATTTTGTTTGGTGTCACTTGACACTTGTGTTGTCTATATGGATAGTGACATGTCAATTAGGGCTTAGGGAAGAATCACTTAACCTTATATGATATTATATTAATCACTTGCATATAGATGTCTTATAGGGATCACATCATGTTGGAACTCAGATTTGAATCTTAGGTGTACTTTGGAGGAATTAAAAGTGACCCTAGAGTGTATTTTTGACCAAAATTAGTTAACTCTAAGGGTGTACCTTGGGTTATAGCTAGTTTTTTCCTATGGGAGAAACCTAGGTCACCATTATGACTCTCCAAAATGCCTACTTTTCAAAATTGGAAAAAATAGAGATGGTCTCTTGCATCTAACTTGTCCCACACTCCTTGCTAAACTCACAATTAAGAGGGGAGACAAAAAAACTAGTTGTCATGTCTCATTATTGCTAGTTCTAGAGTACACTTTTGGGGGTCTTTTTAGAGGGTTTTGGGAGACTTAGTGGGTGTTCACCCACTCTCTAATTTTAAAGACAATTAGGGTTTTGGAAGGAGGAAGGATAAGGATTTGGGCTCTTCTCAAGTTTTATTTTTCCATAACACATTTGTAAGGTTGGTTTTTCTTGCCATGGAGTGTTTGATTTGTTGCAAGAAAATTTGGATGTATTATTTTATGAATTTGAAATCTTGTATGGGATTCATGTATGTAATCTTGTATAGTGTTGTAGTATGTAAATTTTGTTGTCATGTGTTGGGTAGGGAATGCATTTGGATTTTTGTATCAACTTTTGTTTCTTTGGATTGGGAGTGTTTTTTATAGGAGTTAAGGCATCACTCACCCTTTGGGAAGGGAAGAAGTGGTCTTGAGTGAAGGGGTTAGTTGGTCTCTCTATTGTAGTGAGAGTCTCTTCTCTTGGAGAAGAGGGATAATTTCATGGAGTATGGGCTCCATGAAGCTATGTTGGAAATATTATGTTTTGGCATAGAAATAGCCAATGTGTATATGGAAGGAATGTCAATGTAGCCTTGGAGAGACATGGAGAAAAAATTTTGTTGAGAAATTTGGAAATTGTAATGGCATTCTCCTCCTTGGAAAAGCCCACCTTCACCCTACTTCAATAGGTTTGTAAAACTCATTTGTGAGACCTTGATTGGGAGTTTATTGTTGTTTTGTGCATATAAAATGTTGTGAAAATTTGGATGTGAAACCTTGTTTAGCCTTAGTTCTCCAAGCTCCGGGGTGGCCTCCTTGAGGCCTTGGTTGGGAGGTGAGCTTCCCATGGTATCCCTCATGAAATTTATAGATTTTTTAAGTCATGAAGATAGTGCAATAAAATTGAAAGAAATCCCTATTTGGGGGTAGTTGTGTGTAAACTTCAATGTTGCATAGTCACTCTTGTATTGAAATTTGTTTTTGTTGATTGTTGTAATGTTCAATTTTGAAGCTTCTCAAGCTAGATGTGAAGAGATCTCCTTCTTTATGTAATAATTTATTAAAGGAAAATATGTTGTGTACCATCCAAGTATTGTATAAATTTATCATCTTGAAGATGTTGAAATGTAGATTGTAAGACTACCATGATGTAAAAGATAGAATCTTTAGTTCATGATTATTGCATTTTAATTCTTAAAAGAAAAGAAGTTAACCATCCATGAATAGAAGGATACCCAATATTGAAAGAGAAGAACAATATTATAGTTTCATTCCCTACAATCTTAAGGAATTTTGCATCTTAAAACCTCCATAGATTCAACTCTCTTCAAACAAAAAAAAAGAATCTCCATTTCATTTGCATCTCTTGTGAAGAAGAAATATCCTTGCTATCAACAACAAATCCAATTAGTTAGTATGTTAATATGAAATTCAGCTAATACTATTTGTCCTTTTAGTATATTGTTCAATAAATCAATCCTAATGCACACTATGATCTATTGCAAAAAAAAAAATGAACCAAGTAAACAATATGGACGAGCTTGTATCAAACAAAACCCATAGTATTTTCCAGATTTAGAGCAAAAATGCTCTCTGAAATTTGTATGGGAAAGGAAATATTCTCCTTACCACAGAGAATATTCCTTTCCCAATGCGCTTTCCCTCTAATCAAATTCGTAATTAAAACTTATTAGCATAACCATGCAATTTAACCCTTAATCAAAGATAAGCTCACCTTGCTTTTGACCTTTCCTGTGGGCCCCACCTTATCCCTTTTTCTCTTGCATGGGATATTGGACTGTGTAAAGTTTTAAAGATTAAATAAATTTGGAGTTGCTTATATATGTCTTGTTCTCCCCTAAACCTGCGCCACTTTTCATGCATCAAAGGCTTCTGACATGTCTTGCAACCCAAGTCAACTCTTCCCCATTCAAATTTACCTTGGGAGGATGAGAGAATGATTGGTGGGTCCCAGCAAATCCCATCACCCTCCTTTCAAAGGGAAGTGTGCCACCTTGATGTCCCCTTCATTGCTGCAAAATTCTTCTTGCTATACCATGTGAAATCCTTGGGAGGGGAGTAAGTAGGTGGTATGGTGGGCCCCAATGCATGTCTTGTCATCCACTCTCCCCATTGCATATTTCTAAACCCTATGCACTTGTCTTTTAATGTAAAAGGGTAAAATTTTTAGTTAGTGGGTAGTTAGGATTAGTGGTTAGTGGGAGGTTAGATTAATAAGCTAGTAGGTTAGTTAGAGATTAGTTGATAGTTAAACTAGTTAATTAGGCCTTTTTCTATAATGGTTTTAATTCTTATTTGATAGCATTTTCTTTTGCACATTAAATTAATTCAATGGTGTAGCATGAAACATTAGGTATACAATTTAAGTGTTTTGAAGGTGGATGAATTTTTTAATATGTTTTAATTTTAATTGGTGTGAGAATCTTTTATTAATATAACAATTAATCATTCGTATGGAACCTTAACATTAGTTGTTTAGGATATTTTATTATGGCGAGATTTGTGAATTTAATAAATCAGGATTTTGGTCTAAAGTTCTTTGATTAATCTATTAGAGAGACAAAATTGCTCAATTAATTCAATTGTATAGTTAATGTTAAATTTTAATTTATTATCAAAATATAGGGGGATTGTATTGCTCTTGTGTTCAAGGGGTTATTCTCGGTTCTATTTAAAAGTAAATTTAAATTTTGAATTAGGAGATATTTCAAATGTCTAATAAGAAGGTTAATTTAAAGTTGTATGTGAGGAATTGATGGATTAGGAATGCATGTGTTTTCATCATAGGAGAATGATTTTATTAATGATGCTAGTAGGTTAGGAAATCAGGTTGATTTTAGCTATTCGATTTTAATTAATATTTGTTTGGTATAGTGAAAATATTATTCAATTTTAATTTTGTCAATTGTTAAATGTTTCATGTATGATTGTGAGTAGAATATTAATCTGAATGGACTTGAGCTAGTAGTTAATGTTAACCGAAACTAGAATTGAACGGATTAAGCTGTAATCTAGGTTAATAGTTAAGTAAGCATTAGGGAAACTTAGACCAACATATGTTCATAACCACTAACTACCAGCTGATTCTAAACAAGGAATCAGAGTTAGACCAAACTGAGTTGATTAGTCATTTCACCCGTGGAACAAGTTGATGCCTAGTTCTGCATCTGTTGTGATATGACCCTTATTCAGTCTGCGTATTTACCTTGTAATTCAAAGGTTAACTCTACCTTGCTATTACCCTTCCGACTCAACCATTGTTAGTTGTGCGTACTTATGTGTTTTAAAAAAAAATTATTGTGTGTTTTGCCCTAGTTTTGGGCATGACAGGAACCTAGGCATAGGAGACAAGAAACCTATCCAATCATTCTAAGATCGCCTCCTGACCACACCATCTATTATTCCAAGTGAAAGTCCCATTAGAGGGCTTAACATCCACTAAAGAAAGAAAATCCACCTGCGCTCAAAACAAATCAGAAGTTGGACCCAACCTAGGTATCCCCCCTCGTTTCTCCTCGAAAATCAACATGAAATTAAAGTCACCACCCAAGATCCAAAGAAGATAAGGCACACATGAGTGAACATATCTTATATGTGCCCAAAGTTAAATTTTTTCACAGATGTCAATTGGAGCATAAACATTTGTAATTAGAATAGTCTCTCCAATCTCCAAGGAAGATCCAACCATGGAAATAGAAGATTGACTACAAATCTACCAAAGGGGAACAATCTTGTGAGGAGCCGAAAAGGGGGCCAAACCTCTAGAGTTACCCTAGGAACCAATGCACTGGCATTGATGAAAATACCACATAGGAGAAGCATAGTAGATCATGACATCAACATAAACCTTAGTCTCCTGAACACATAAAATGTCTGGTGAAATGAACTACAACCAAATCATGAATAACCTTTTGTCAAGAGATTCTATCGAACCCCCTAACATTCCAAGAAAGCATAATCATTGAGAAGATTGTGAGAAGTGAACATCCATCGACTTGATAGCCCCAGACTCCACTAACAAATCCCCAACATATTTAATCTTCTCTTGATCCTTTTTACGACCACCTTTAGAAGAATTGTCAAATGAAAATTTCTTATGAGGGAATTATTTCAGACCCAAAATCAATGATGAGCCTTTCCCCTTACCAGCCATATGCACCTCCTTAGCCAAATCCACCAAGACAATGTCATCCTGTAAATCATTGGGAGTGCAAGGAGCTCCCGACGTAGGGATAACAAAAGAACCATCTTGTAGTGGACCAACACGTTGACTCAAATCAAGGAGATTTTTCTCCTGCACTATATCCATACCTACTATAGTTTCTGTGGAAGAAATCTCAACTGGAATCCCTTCCTCCAAAGCCATAGTGTCCAAAACCTCAAACAATTAAAGTTTTCATCAAGCTTCTATCCTTAAAGGATCATTTTTTGCCTCTCCCCTTGGTACGAGGTTTAACGTTCATGAAACCATTCTTGCCTGAGCCATTTTCCTACATAGAGGCCTTACCCTTATCTCCTTTATTCACCTTTGGAACTGAAAGGGGAAAGTCACCAACATAAGTATTAGCATTCTTATGAACTTGAGGGCATTGACGTTGAAGGTGACCATACTCATTACATACCCGACATCGAAAAGGGAGAGACTCATAATCAGGTTGTTGGATTCATGAAGCAGATCCCAAACAATTTTCCAAAGAATCTGGTAATGGGTTATTTAAATCAATATCAACACAAATGTAGGCAAAATATATTACCTTTTTATCCTAGGTTTATTGAGAAATCACAACAGGCTTTCCAATCAAAGCAACAATCTATTTTAGAATATCTTCTCGCTAAAACTCAAGCTGGAGCCTTGGCAAATGAACCCACACTGGAACCCTCAAAAACATATCTTATGCTGAATTAAACCCTGCATGCCAGGGTTTGAAAAAAAAACCAACATGGTTATAAAATATGGGCCTCCCTTAAAAACCTAATTCTTATCTGCCATGTTTGTAAAGACAACCAGGAAATAACTATTCATAGCTAGCATGATCTCCAACTCACCTTCAATCTGTCATGTGCGATGAATCTATGCCTCGAGTGTCGATAAAGAAATGTTGATTCCCAGGAGTTTTATAGATCAGAGCATGCCGACTCCAATAATCTACATCCTCCATAACTGATTCATGAGGAATAACCAGAACTAGACAATAATGGCTACGAGGAAGACAACTATTCACGTTTTAAAATTTATAACTTTCTCATATATAAAATGAATCAGGTTGGTTAGCATGCACTCTAGAAGAAGGCCCAAGAGGTGGCTTGGATCTTGAAACCACAATTAAAAACCTGAAGCTCCCCCATTATAAAAACCCTCAAAGCTCCAAATGGAGCGCAACCACAAACCTGAACCACTAATGGACGCATGAAAAGAAACAAAAAAACACAAATGAGAAAACAAGGAAATGGGTAGAAAGCTCTTGCGTAGTCTCCCTTTTTCACAAAAAAGATCACAAAGAGCTAAGGCATAGATGCCCTAGCTCGCGTCAATAGCCAGCACAAACATTTTTGCCAAAATCAATCTTTAGCATTCATTGCAAATTGATGGTCTAAAAATTGAACCTCACCTCCCAAACTGTAAGGAATCTTCTTCCCAATTCCAATTAAAAATGTAAATAAAAAAGATTGAAATAATCACTCAATCATGATCTCCTACTATTCTAGAGGTATTAATAATAAAGTCCCGCTGTTGGTGTCTAATAAAATGGAATGTTTTTACCTTCTTAAAACTTTAACTGGCTGCATCGTCCTTGAATCCTTCTATCCACTTGATCTATATGCATAACATTGAAGTAAATTGTATCTTAAAAGCCTTTGACAATATCCTGTAGCAAAGGATTTTTAACTTGTTTGTAATTTTTTGTTATGATTTTTTGGTGAAACTCAGTAGCAGGTATTTTTGATCTTGCACCAAAGTGCAATGTACAACTCTTTGTAAAATCCCGTAAGCTTGGCAATAGTTATTGGAGTTCTTTGCTTATAATAATTGCTGGGAAACTTCTTCAATCAATATCTGAGAGCACTATAATAGAGTATGTTTTATAACTATTATGGAAATGGAATTGTATTCATGTTTACAGATGAGTAAAATATGTCAATGGGACAACAATGAGAGAACATGAATGATAATCTTGAACATTTACCATTGTTTCTAACAATATTAAAATCACAAGTAGATCATATTTCTGGAATTCTATATTTCACCTGATGAAACAAAATTTGAAAAAATGGGAAACAGGGCAAAGTGATAAGGTTACATGTAAGTTGAATCACAAGTTACTGGTTTTACTTATAGCTCCAAAGAATTATGTCAAAGACATCACTATCAAGAATAATTCAAACTCAAAGCCATAGATGAAGATCAATTTTATGATTTTATCTAATTAAATATGTCAAAAAATGTATGAAATAGTTGATACAGCTGTTAAACTACAATTAAAAATATTCAGCAACATTCAACACTTGAACATGGTGGTGATCAAATTAGAAGTGACTCATTGTGTAAGATCCTTAATACTCTATGTTGACCTATCCTTTTACTCGCAAATGTAACATATATTTCATCATCAACTTCCTTATGTGCATTTGAGTTTCCTCTAAACAACAACAATAACACTCTGTTTGATCCTATCAACGAACAAAAATGCCATCAAGCCCAAAACATACCAAATTTTTTTTTACTAGTTTCTCTTTGTTGATCATCACATGTAGCAAGAAAGAGAAAATCCTTGAATCAAATTAGGTCTGCAAGATACAACCACTTGGAAATAATCCAGATAAGGGGGTGATTTGAGAGCAGTCCTCTGATATGAAAGATCTATTCGCACAAAACCACAAAATAAAAAAGGGTTTGTTTTACTTAGTATAAAAATTATCGTCCCTCAAGATTTAGTCATCCCCATCAGTCTCAGATATCAAGGCTAATGAATATCGACTGAATGTTTGTAAGATTTGCCTAGGCAATCTAGTTGCTCAAACCAATAGAGATTCGAAAGAAGCAAACTAATGTGCTATTCTGTTCATTATAAGTGTGTCCAAATATAAGAAAGAAGATTGTATATATAGAAAATGCATTAGGGCTAGGAGGATTACAACTCACTCTCCAACACCTATGGAAACTATACCAAATTAAACTCTTATCTGAGTAAGCTTAACCTAAGGTGTAATAAATTCATAATACATGCACAGATACACTGAGACCTTAACAAAATTCACAACATAGCTTTTGTAATAGAAAATCTTACTGACAATGTGGATGATAATATCCCTCCTATGGAGTGTTGTGATGTTCTTCATGGTAGTTCATATCAGGATTATTGATACACCTACTACAATGGCTGCTATGTGGCAAGTTACATGATGAAAAACATATGTAGACTTCATTTTTGAAACCCAATATGAGGATTGAACCAGCCAAATCCTCTAAACATCTCATTGTTTATGTGGATAGATGAGAAGACAATTGTAACAAGGAAAACACAAAATCACAAAAACATGTTAACAATTGATTATTTACACGAGATGTATTAAGGATTCTGATGTACCCAACTATTTAATATACTCAAAACTCACAAGGCAAGGTTATACCATACAATGACCACTTAGGAAGGCTACAATTTAGAGGATCTCCTTATATTAGAAAAAAAAAAACAAATATCTCACACTGCCACTGAAGTGATATGAGACACCTATAATTAATTTATAAAGCATTAACATTGATGGAGAGTAAAAATTAACCCACAAGATATCTATTTGAAGCATTTGCATCTACATGCAAGTTGTTGAGTTAACATGATTTAAGGTTTATGTAAGGCATGTTGTATGCACCCTAAAATGGTCGCCTAGACTTTGGGCCCCATTTCTCAATTTATCAAATCCCTGAATCAATATTTTCAAATACCAACAATATCAATTATATCAATTTCCTTGATCAAATCATAATCAATTCAATATTTTCTAAGGTTTGAGCCTTATTTAATTTAAAAGAGAAAAAATAAAAATAAAAATATTATTTAATTAAGAGAACATGCTCTCTTTTAATCTCTTTTAATTAAATAATAAAATCACTTTATCCTAAGCCTTTATTTAATTAAAAGGAATTTCCTCCTCTTTTATTTAAATAAAAAATCCCCACTTTTCTTCTTATCCTATGTTGCACAAATAA
>MU227472.1:321182-349407 GCA_018584345.1 Thuja plicata | reverse complement strand
TTTCTCCACCCTTGATTAAGACTTTTGCCTCTTAATCTCAATGGTCCATTTCATCTCATTTCTTATAAAAGGAGAGCTCTCTCCTTCATTTTGAGATCTTAGGTTTTGATGCTAATGTTATGCTGCACGTTTTCTAGGTCACTTTGGAGCTTTTTGAAGATTTGGAGTATTCTTGGCTTTTGCATCTACATGTTATTATAGTTTCATTTATTGCATTATCATGGCATTCTTAGCTTAGATTTTCTTTATGCTTTAGATTAATTCATCTAGCTTAACTAAGAGGCTTTGTAATACTTGTTCTTTCATTTTCATATCTTAGCTTGCATATTCATCTTAATCTAGCTTGCATTGCATTTCATTCTTGATTCTTGAGGATATTGGAATTCTTGCCCTTGTCTTCATTGAATCTCCCATTGCATAGTTTACTAGCAAGGTTATAGGCTTAATAGCTCTAGCTGAGAGCATTCTAAAAACCCTTGCACTCCATGCCTAGGGAGCTATGGATCGATTTTTGAGACCTCATTCTTGAGTGTTCTTGAATGTAAGGATTCATAGAAGTGTGACACAATTATAGCACACACATGTCACCTCCTCAATAATTCTCATATACACCATAAGGTAACAAACATAGGCTTACGACAAGGAACCCCTCTTTTCTTGTTTCTCTTTCAGAGTATGCCAAAAAAAAAAAAGAATAAGACTTGCATTTACCCATGAATTTGTTGTCTTGATTGGTCACAATCCTCAATGGTGCCATGCATGCTCATAGTTTTTACTCTTTTGATGTTTTTATAACCATAGTTGTTGATCCTTTTATGTTTATATAGCCATAGTTGTTGCTTCCTTGATTTCGTGCTTGAAAATAGTTGTTTGTTTGATGCCAAGTATACCCACAACTATTGCTCTTTTGATACTCCTTGCTTTCCTTTCATGGTTATGCGAATGACAATATACCAAAACCAATGTAGACTAAAGCTTCAATTCCATCTTCCACATGTTCCTTTAGCTTTGAGCGGGTGAGAAATCTGAGTTATCTTCACAAGCATCCAATTCTTCCTCATGTTCTTCTTCAAATTCTTTGTGATCTACTTTGGAATCTCTTTAGATTCTTCCTTATGCTTTTGTTTAGATCCTTTATTTTGTAACTCAATGAAACTCCTTGTCTTTGATTTTGATTGGTTCGTGTTGAGTAATGTTTTGCATGGTTTATTCCTTTTTCCTATATAAAAATTTCAAAGACATCTTTAGCACATCAAGATTTATAGTCTCCATAGTTTCTAGCCATGGATGCCTTAGCTATGACATGAAGAATGAAATTCAAATAAATTATTGTTCAGACCGAGGTTGAGATCTTTAAAAAATTGATCCTCTGCATGTTGGCGTAGCGACTATATCCACGAAAAGATCCCTCTCCACCACTAGTACATTCTTTTGGTGTGATGGTCAATTCTACATGGTATCAGAGCTTAGGAGATAGGAAAGAGAGAAATTTTTTTTTTACAGGTGCTGAAGATCAGATTTGTTACAAAGAATGAAATTTCCAGCCTTTGTCCTTCTCATGACATACAAATGGAAGCCAAATATTCTAATTCAACTCACAAGTAGAGGCTTGCATCGAACAATCATGGCAATAGAGGTTGAACTGATTTTTGCATCAGGCCAAGGTCATGCTCTTTTCGCATGGGCCTTGCCTTCGATTCCTCTTTAGTGAAACCATGTCAATGGACCTGTCATGCCTCTCTTTTCAACATTATTGAGGGGTTTCTATTGTTCACGTTGATGTTTCCTTGGTTCCACAGTTGATCAGTTTAATAGATAATTGACACATGTATTTTCAACTAGCATTTTATTCTTGCATGGTTGAGATTTTTCATTGGGGTCACTTGTACAGATTCACGTGTCATCTGCATCCTTGACTGATAGATGTTTTTCCTTTGTTTGTCATCTATTCATTATTTGGGGGCACCTATGCAGATTATTGTCTTTTGTATCTTTGATTCATAGATGTTTTGCCTTCATTTTCCATCTTCTCATTGTTAAAGTAGTGTTGTTGGGGGCACTCATGCAGATTGATCATGGTTTTCATCTTGGTTTCAGAGGAGATTCTTCATTCAACACTATGGTAGTTATCATTTGACAGGTGTCCACAATTTTCATGTCACAAAAGCTTTTCTTTTGCATCTATACTATAGATTTTGAGGGGGGGATTTGTCCCCACTGGGTTTTCCCCCTTTCCTCTCTCATTTCATTAGTTTTTGTTCTCCTTAGTTAGCCTTATGGGGGGGGGGGGGGTTAGTGTTAATTTTTCACTTTAGCCNCCTCTCTCATTTCATTAGTTTTTGTTCTCCTTAGTTAGCCTTATGGGGGGGGGGGGTGTTAGTGTTAATTTTTCACTTTAGCCACCGTTAGCATGCATCAGTTTGCTCCTTAAATTGAGGATCTAGGAACATTAGATTTTCTTGTGATTTCTATAGGTTTATGCTACATGGATCTCATCATGGATATAGTCACTACGCCAACATGGTACGTAGTGGGTGCAAATTCCACATGGTAAAGGGTTGTATCTGGCTCAATCGTGTAGGGTGGTGTTGGTGTAGTGACTATATCCATGATGAGATCCCTCTCCACCACTAGTAGGTGCTTTTGGTGTGATGGTCAAATCTACACTGCACCATATACTTGTGTCTATGACATTCCTTTCTTGAACATGTAGTTTCTTTACTTAGTGAACATTGGTGACGTTATAATTACTACTATTTTTTGTCCTTGTTTGTCTTAGTTTGTATCCATTTAACATAGACTGCCTCTTCCACTATTCTTCAAGAGAACACACTACCATCAAAATATATCCACTTGACCTTAGCTGCTTCTTCAAATTACAATATTAACATACCTTTTGAATATCTACTCCAACAAAACTCCCTTTTAAATTTTTACTTAAAGCAACTATTTTCTAGCATTTATATCTTCCTTTCCAAAAAAGTTTAGTCATCCTCATGAATCATGCTTAAAATAGAATTTATGGTTTTATGCAAAAAGAGAACTTGCATTTAGAATTGTCTTTCCAATAAAAGATCTAAGAGGCAAGTAAGCATGGAAACCTATAACATTTCTCAAATTTCAAAAAGGGTCATTCAAGTTGGTTTCCTAGATTGAAAGTTTTAGGGATTTTGTCTCTTTCTTTCTAGGGATTGAGACACTTTCAGATTGCAAACTTTGGAGGACATAATTTCTTCAAAAAATTTAAATCAAACCTTGCAGAAGTAAGCAAGCAAGCTGGCCCCTTTGTGACAAGAAACTAACATTGCAATGTGGGACACGAGTTGAGACAAACAAAATGACAGTTAGAGAAGGTCAACTTCCCGAAGTCATATCTCCCTAAATGTTGCTCGGCGATACAAAATTATTCCATTGATGGTGTAGAATTAGTCCAATTTGATGTTGTTGTTGATATGAAATAAAGTGTTCTTGTTTTGTAAAATTTCAACAAAATAATTCTCAATCCGTGAAAACTTCTCACACTTTCTCAAGTCATTTATTTAATATGAAATGTAATAAATAAAATATTTGATATAAACATAATTGTTTACAATAGAAATGCATATAGTAGAAAAATGCATTAAGTGCCAATTTACGCAAATATTCAATAGCTTCCAAACATCATATAATGTCCCACCATGAGAATTGAACCAAGTACAATCTTATCTCGTCAATGAAATGATAAGAGCCCCCTATATAATTTATTTGGTTTAACAACACTAGGGAAGATAACCCTATTCGCAACTCACCCATTTATGTTCATCTAGATATTATCCATTTGACCTAATATACTTAATAAAGGGTCCAACACACTACATCTTAAGTATTCCATAACCCCATATATATCACGATTCATAATATGATAGTCCTAGGTATATAATGACCACCCTCCAATAAAATCTTTGAACAAGATCCAAGACAACTTTATTTGCAATAAGGTTCTCCCCAAGGAACTACACTATCATCCACGGTTTATGTTGCCTTCTTTTCTAGAATTATTACTGTTAAATTGATTGTCCAATCAAATGTCATCAAGTGAGAAAAGATTTGTAGAAGTAATTTACATAGCCATATAATGAAAGCCATATCCAGTCCTTTGCTTGTTATAGATCTCCATCACTCCTGTACCCAAAGAGGATTATATTATCTTTTAAAACATGTATTATTTTTAATGTGTTATATATCCTATGTGTGAAATTGACATTTTGAAATTGTAAATATATGTTTTAAATATTTTAATTTTATATTGAAGAACTTCATCTCAAATCAACTTAGTTGTTAAGCCTTGCTGACATGGCACAAAGTAGACAATGAGTTCTCGGGAAAGGATTTGTTTAAATAATTTTTGAGAGAGCGACAGTGAGGAGATTTATCACTGAAGCTTCTGATAAATTCTAGAAAAGGGAAGTCTTAGAGTAAGGCCCCATGCAGTTGCTTAGCTTATCTAAGCTAGCAGCCACCACTCAATATTTTTAGGAGTAAAATGTGGAGCTGGTGGCCCCATGCAAATTCAATTTTGCTACTTATTTTTAAGCAGCCACTTCAATTATTTTAATATAATTTTTTAATTGTTTATTTAGATGCACAAATTAACAAATTATTATTGATTTTGCTTGTAAAAATTGGAGGTAAAAAGTGGGGGCAAAATTTAGTAGAAAATAAAGGAGGGAAAGAATTTTATGAAGCCACATGTCATTATTTTCAATAAGCAGTTGCTGCTTATTTTAAGCCCCCCATTTTCCCCATAGCTTATTTTTATTTGCTACAAAATAGGTGCTCCACAAAAATAGGAAAAGATTCTAAATTTTCCTTTTCCCACAATTTTTATTTTGCATGGGAACACTCTACTGCTTAAATTTAAGCAGAAAATTCATTTAAGCAGCCGCATGGGGACATGGTATTAGAAGTTTGATAAATTCAAGAAAAGGGAAGTCTTAGAAGTAGATAAACACGGAATAAAAAAAGGGAAGGTTAGCATTCATTAAGTTGATAAACTAATGGAATTATTTCTATTCACGTGTGGAATATTTTCTTGTTACTCAATTAAGCGAATTTTTAAGAAAATGCAGTTGTCCATATTGGGAACGGTTATCTAGTCCTTACAATGTACCAAGGCATCATTGCTCTATTGTGACCTTTTCACACATTTCCCCATTGCAAATGGAGACCCTCTATATTTTTTCTCACTTGGTCATTTGCTTTTGTGTCCTTAATAGTTTTGGCTTAGTTCTCCGAAATTCCTTGCATTTTGAATGAGTATTGAGCAATTTATGCTAAGCCTGGAATGAAATATCATCTTCTTTTGGTTCTGAAAAGGGAAGTTTATGAAAAATAGTGAATTTGGTCAAGTATGAAAAGCAATGGATCTTTCAGTTTGAATGTCAGTGAAATATTGAGCATTTTAATGAGCTTACTATTTCAGGAAATTTCTATATTTAGTATATCCCATTGTGTCCTAGATTGGCCTAATTTTGAGTTTGGAATAATTTACTATTTTTAGCAGTGTCTATTTTTAGTAAGTTTCACTGTGTCTTGGATTGGTCTAATTTTGCGTTTAAACAAATTTACCATTTTTAGTAAGTCTATTTTTGGCAGACAAATGTGCATTGACTAGGAAAGGAAACAAAGAGATGATCCAATTCCAAATTCAAAGAAATAAGAAAAACGACTAAGTATAGGCAATAATTTAAAATTCCTTCATCCCACAAGAGTGTCCAAAGAAGATAAAGGCGAAATGGAAAAAAATGGCTAAGTGCAAGAATAATCCTCCTCCACATCTAATTGGCGCCCAAGGGAGGGAGTTCTTCTAGTCCATGGAATTGCGCCCAAGATAAAAAAAAAATCCATCTCCAAGCTCTATATGCGCTCTAGAGCACTAATCCTTGGGTGACAAGGAATTGTGCCCAAAAGCAAAATTTCTCCTTCATATGCAAAGTGTGCCCATGGGCGCTATTTCTCAAGTGAAAAGGAAATGTTTCTAAGTGTTAAAATCATTTCCAATGCTCAAAGAGCGCCATGAGCACTAGCTCTCTACAAACAAGGATTTTTGGCCAAGTGCAAAAATCCACTTCCTAGCTTCGTATGTGCCCAATTTCACCATAACATGGAATTCTTCAAAAATGTGAAAATCCATCTATGAGCCTAAAGTGCACCCTAGAGTGATATTTCTTGAATAGCATGGAATTTGTCAAAAGTTCAAAAATCCTCCAACCATGCTAATGTGCATCGTAGAGCGCTAATCCACCAAGTACAAGTGATTTGTCAAAATCCTATATTCCTTGTGTCTCAATTGCGCCCATGAGCACTAAAACACCAAGTGCAAGGATTTTTCACAAGTTTCAAAATTCCTTCCTCATATCTAATTTGCACCCAAGGATAAGGATGCACGAAGTGATAAAATCAAAGGAAAATCCTTGGAAGCATCAAATTTGCACCCAAGAAGGAAAGTTGCACATAATGATTGAAATTGACTAAGTTCAAAGAATCTTTCTAAGTATCTCATTTTCACCCAAAATGACATGAGTTTAAAATGGGAGTTACATTTTAGCAACTCACTGGGTCCATGAAAGTGACAACTCAAGCTTCCTCCCTCAATGGAAACATGAAAGAAATTTATTAAAGTATTTAATGCAGTTGCTAAATTGGTTCATCGCCAACTTAGCAGGCTGGTGGGTGAAGTTCTATATAAGAGAGATTTCATTTTATTTTCACACATTGAGTTGAAGAATCAGAGAGAGAGGGTGTGAGTTGTGAGGAAGAAAAGGCAATTTTGTAGTGAATTTTTAAATTTCAAGAGGTTTTCTTATTCAAGTTTTAAATTATTCCAAGTCTAGAATAAATGAAGAAATGTTTTTATTTATTTTAATTCTTAGATGTCATGCTTAGGTTATTTATTCTTGTTTTGCAAGAAGAAGATGGCCCAATCTAGAGGATTGGGATTGCCAAGGAAAGATTTGATCAATAAGGAGCTGAAGGGATTTATCCGAGATTAAAGATCGTGTCAAAATGGAAAGAGGTTGGCGACACAAACTTGGGATGCTTCAATAAGATGAGTTCAACAAATTGATGTTCAGCCACAAGGAATATTCTCAAACATTCCTAGCCAAGAAAATAGTCAAAAGTGGGATTGTGGCGATAGTTGGCTTCCTTCCCGCCATCCAGTGTCTAGACTTGATTGTAGAAATTGTGAAGCATTACAATTTAGAGCAGGGGGTAATTCGGGATTAGAATGTAAGGTGTTGGAAAATATCACTCCACCTGCAATTGTAGAAGCCTTTGAAATTTCACCTTACCAGTCAATGGTATACAAAATGAAAGAAAGGACACTAAGGGTCTATAATGTCAAAGTTGACAGTTGTGATAAAGCTATCAATTGTAAGTGGTTGCAGAAGCCTAAGGCTCATCATTTAAAATTGCCTAAGAAGATTGTTTGGTTGGATCTCAAGAAAAAGTATAGTGATCTAGTGATGTTGAGCAGAATAATGGGGTGCCCACAGTCTTGCAATTTTGTGCCATGGATGTGGTATTTTATTGAAGAAATAACAGATGGAGTTAGGGCTATGGACTAGTCAAGCATGATAAGTGACAACCTAGACAAGCAATTTGTGAATATGAGGTAATTTAGAACTTTTTATATGAGCTTTTATGTTGTATACATGCTGGAAATAACAACTAGACATGGATGACTGAGATGTAGATGGTTGATAGGATGTGGTTCAAATAATTTAAAAGTGCATGAATGTTATCCTCAATTGCACTTGTATAATGTGCCTAATTACCTGAGAGCCAATGAAACCTTCACCATGCATATTGGTAGATATTTTCTGGGAGGCTTTAACACAAGGCTGTCATGGGATGCAATGAAGTTGGTGGAAAAGTACGATGCCTAGTTTATCCAATTACCAACATTTATGTATATTCAGATTCAAGGATTGTATTCTCATCCTTACAAACTTCCAAGATATCCAATAGGTAAAATGGAGTTCTTGGAAGTCATGAGGCAATTGACAATATATGACAAAATCCAAAAGAATGGTAAGGGAGGAATTGAATTCCCAATCATCATGAGAACTTTGGATGAAGATGTCCATGCCTGCTAGTGGCTGAAAATTTGGCAGAAGAGTTGCAATTATCATTTATCATTGTTAAAATAGGAAAAACCCTATTCTCCCAAGAACACTTGCATGCAAACTTGTCACATGGAAGAAGCAAAGTACAGAAGACAGGAAAAAATATGGAGGCCAAAAAGCCAGAGGAGACATCATATGCACAAGAAAACAATATATTAACAATATGTTTCAAGATATTACAATGAGATGTGAAAAACTCCTTTTGAAAAAGAAAGAGGTGAATCCTTATAAAAGGAATCACAAAACCCTAAAGGTGAAAACCCTAAAGAATAAGATGCCTAAGTTTAACTTAAGCGTAGAGTATAATAAACTAATAATTAAATTAATTAATTATTAGCTATAATATGACAACTCTAACACCCCCCCCTTAAGTGTAACTTAGGGAGAAGCTAAACAACTAAAGACTAAAAGATGTATGTAACCAAAATACATGAAAGGAACTATGGGTCACGGCAACTAGGCCTGATCAAGTACCCAAGTACAAGAAATAAACTAGATGAAGGAAACTAAGCCTCCAATCTAGGAAAAGTTCCAAAGAAAGGAACAAGAAAGAGAAAGAAGCATCTTCGAAGCATGAAGCTGTAAACACTATCAGAAGTAACTGCTGGAACCCCCACTGAAAAAGTGCATGACCAGGTAGAGAAGACAAAGTCTGAAGAGCTGATCAATCGAACCTGGGAAGCAATAGAACCAACAGGAGAACCCCCCCATAATGTTGAACAGGGAGAGGGGTGACAGGAACACTGAAATGCAATGCCAGAAACATCTGCAGAAAGAAGAATCAGGAACACCAACAGTGCAATAGAAGCACAAGCACAGGATAAAGGGCGGTGTCACAGACACACACCATGGGCTAATGTCATTGAAGGTACGCTCACTTGACAAGGGTGGATGAGCATAAAATGAAAAAACATCATAACCCCCCATGGCACTTTATAACTAAGTGCGAGTACAAAAAATACACAAGGTGCTCGAAATCCCAAATATGCAAAAGCAGAAACTTTATCTCAGTGCGTTTACAGAAAAGAAAATTCTACAGAAGAGAAGCATACAATGCTCAGAAGTCAGAAAGAAGAGTGAGCCAGAAGATCAGAAGAAGAGATTCCAGGACCTGTAGAACCCAAGTAATCTGCCAAAGTGCGAAAGAGAAAAACTTAGAGGAGAGAGAACCTGGAGAAGAATTTGGAAAAAAGACCCCTGCAACTGAAAATCTCATTGAACCAGCTTTTTGACGATATCTGGTTTGCCGAAAACGGAGTTCGGATGAGCCAGATATGGCTCCTGGAAGGCAAAAAATAGATATCAGACTTTGACGGAAAAAAACACTATCAAAATGGCAGAACCCAAAACCCCAACCTCCATCATTGGAAAGTGATCAGAAAGAGATTTTTGACAATATAAAGAAGTCAGAAAAATACCTCCGTATGCTCCAGATAGAGCGAAAATAGTGCCAGGAGGTCAGAAAGCACCACAAAATCAGGTTTTAAGCCCCTGGGGTTGAAAAATCTCTAGCCCCTGGGCGCATGGTGCACGCAGGGGGCTGGGGTGGAGCACCCTGTCACCCATGTGACCTCTGCTAGAGGGAAAAGGGGCCCGCGGGGCTAAAGCCCGCTGGGCGAGCGAAGCCGTGGGGACCGGGCGGCAGAGGCGGCCGAGCGGAGCGGCGATGGCGGCCGGACAGCGCGGCGATGGCGGTAGGTCCCGGTGGCGGCACGGTGGCTAGAGGGTGGCACGCGGGCTGGGGGCGGCGCGCTTCGGCAGTGCCAAAAAATATTAAAATTTTGATTTTTTTTGGAATTTTTCTCGGTTTTCATACCCGTACGACACTGGAAACCAAATTTTTTTTGCCTCGGAGGCAAGTTGTCCAAAATAGACAAATTTTATATGGATTCTAGGGTTTTTAGGCACTCTGAGTGCAACGGTAATGTTCATTTGAGCCCAAAATGACTAGAAACAAAGGTCCCCCCTAAATCCACATAAAAAACTTTTGAAAAACTAGAAAACCTCTAGCTTCTGATACACTTCGATAAAGCATGAACAACGAGAAGCAAGATGGCTCTGATACCATGTTAGAATAGGAAAAACCCTATTCTCCCAAGAACACCTGCATGCAAACCTGTCACATGGAAGAAGCAAAGTACAGAAGACAGGAAAATCTATGGAGGCCAAAAAGCCAGAGGAGACATCATATGCACAAGAAAACAATATATTAACAATATGTTTCAAGATATTACAATGAGATGTGAAAAAATCCTTTTGAAAAAGAAAGAGGTGAATCCTTATAAAAGGAATCACGAAACCCTAAAGGTGAAAACCCTAAAGAATAAGATGCCTAAGTTTAACTTAAGCGTAGAGTATAATAAACTAATAATTAAATTAATTAATTATTATCTATAATATGACAACTCTAACAATCATTTCATACAAAAAGGCTTGCTTTTGATCCCTACAATAAAATAAGGATGGTGGTTAGTAAGAAGTACACGCACAAGCCCAATGCAAAAGATGAATATGTTGTCAGAAAGGGGATGTATTCTAGGTTACCACTCTGAATGATTAGAATATGTGTATGTGTGATGAGCTAGAAATATTAATATCTAAATTCTCAACATTTAAAGAAAGGAATCAAGTATGGTCTATTCTGGGTGAATGAGCATTAATGGCATAGTGGGAATCTAGTCTCATTATGGGTTGATTTGACCCACTCTCTTAGTGGTGGGTGACCCATCTTCCTATTGGTCCATGTGGACCCACCACCATTTATGATAGAGAATCTCCTTGGTTGAACTCTAATTAGGGCTGAGTTAGCAAAATTTGAGCCCTTGATTCAGTTTTGATATGCGTTGTTAATTGTAATTTGAAACCTATAAAAGGGGCTCACTCCCTCATTGTAACAAGTGAACTTTGGGAAATTGTTGCTATAAGATACCAGAATAAAAGAGTACATAATGAAGTGGTGATTACTTGTATTGTTTAGGGAGTTTGCACGGTTTCTCATTCCCCACTTAGATTAGATTTTCTTTCAAGTTTGTTAGACGAATGAGATTGATAAGATTTTTATGGTGAAATATTTTCCTCGTACCTTTTGCAATTAGATGAATTCTATGTGCAGTGTAAGGTTGGTTTGAGTTTTTATGTGTGTGCTTAGCTTCTATCACTAATGTGCTTGTTCTATGATGAAGTTCATTTGTGATATGAAAATTCCTTGCACAACCTTTGAAGATTGCACCTCCTTTGTGTAGTTGATTCGACGAAGCAAAGTGTGGTACATCTCACCTAAACAATCGTTATCTTTCAAGTTCTTAGGATTAGTATAGGATTTCTCAACCCTTGTCCCAATTACTTTCAACATATTTTGTGTAACACTTTAAAATACTTTCATTGCCAAATCATTCGAATAGCTCCCAAAGCCAAAACTATTGAAGTCATCTTGAAAGAAATTACACAAGTCCCCTTGGATTACCAGCATATATCAAGCCAAACGAGCTCATATCCATCACAAAGTCTAATGTTCATATTCATAACCTTGGAGTCACCTCTATAATCTCTGCAATCTTAGTATACGAGGGGTCTTTTTTCAAGAGAGGATAGAGTGTTCGTTGGCACTTTATTTTGTGTTTGTGTGGTTATAAAACACCCATCGACATGCCCCTCATACACCATAATGAATGTGTTAGACTTACTTTTCCTCTTCACTTTCATGTTAGAAAATTAAATCAAAATATTTGAGGATGTTTTTGTTATTCTCATACACCTTCTAATCTACTTTGTCAATTGGTTTTTACTACATATAATTCAATTTGATGTTAAATTGTTCTTCCAAGTCAAGTCTCAAATATTGGCCTCCATTGACCTAATTCATGAATCATACCTCCCCCGCAATGAGAATTTTAGTTCTAAAAAGATCAAGGATTGATCAAATGTAGGAACACCATTGCCACTTCACCTCTATAAAATCATTTTTCCTCACTTATAAGTAAGATTCATTTCAAATTACATTAAGATAGCCTTATGATGAACACATTTTCATACGATGTGTGCAAATCATATGCAAATAATGGTCCCTTGTCAACAAGAATTCATCATTAAGATGCATTTTGTGTTATGGTAATTGCGTTTCAAGAAGATTAATGCAAAAAGTGAGAGGGAACTAATAGACTAGCTACTAGTTGATATAACATGTACATGAACTTCATTGGTTAGAGGTAAATGAATTATTCATTGAAATTTTCAAAACATGTATGGTAATTTCCAACTAGATGCATTCACTTGATTTAGCAAGGTTTGGTAGTTGTCTTTAAAGCCTGCAAATGGAAGTAAAATTGGTACAATAAATAGTTACTACTCAAGTTTCATAGCACTTGCAAGGATACGAAGTTTGAATGCAATTGCAACATTGAATTGATCAATAACCTATTCAGAGACCTATTATGAACAATCATCTATTTCCATAACCTTTATAGAGAGCTTAGTCACGAGCACCCAAAATACATTAATGCAAGACAGCCATTTTTATTTCTATGGAGTCTCTATGGGGTCAATGTTTACCCACTCACATAATTTTTTAATAATTATTTATTGTTTCTTATTATTATTATTATTATAATTGATCGATGTTGTAGCATGCACATGAATGCAAACTCTCATTTACTTAGTTGGGTATTATTCAATGATTAGTATTAGATATGAGAAGTTTTGAGTGAGGGTTGGTTGGCGCAAGTTCATTATCTAGACTGATTGTGAACTTCAATGTAGGATGTAAAATAATAATATATTAAACCAGGTATACAATTCTTATTATCCATAGAGTTTCTTTGGTGGACTACTCTTGCCATGCAATTATAAATTCCACATTATAAGATGGTTGCATTGAGCTGATGAACTTCATTGTTTGCTCATTTTTCATTTTTAATTCACCAATTTGAACTTTATACATTCCATTATTTTCCAAAATTGCTTATTTAAAACAAGGCCACATTGTTGCAAAGTTCTTCTCAAATTTGGTGGGACAAAAGTTTGTTCTTCAATCGATTTGTACACTTGAAAGTAATAGTTGCATTTACCAAACATCATATGCATAGAGTTTTGACAAGTTAGTCATTAATGAATACCCATTATCCATTATTTTGGTATGTTGTATATGTGATACCCAAATTGTAACTACTATAGTAGTTTTTGAAAAATCCTATTAAAGCGACAAAGGCTTTATTGAAATCATTGGTATAACATTTTTGAAAAATCCTATTAAAGCCACAAAGGCTTTATTGAAATCATTGTTAGAGGACTCTGCGAGTCAGGGCTCCAGATTTATTTGGCCTCTAGACTCTGACTCGGCCGAGTCCTGCAGAGTCTTGCCAGGAGTCTTGCGGCCAGGACTCTGTCGCGGCCAGCTGAGCCATAAAGTAAAAAATAATCATCCATTTGTAATGGATATTAATTAATTATATCATAATAACGATTTCTACTCATCATGTTCACTATCGCTGATGAATCACAACTCATTGTATCCCTGTCGAACTTCTTGTTCATGACTTATCGTTTATGAATCATATCGAAGCTTTAATATTTTATATTACCGTTGAGAAATTAGGAGGAATTTGTATTAGATATGTTGGTAAGTAACCAACATCCTATATGATCATCTTGATTCATTATCGATCACTTTATGTTTCAGTCGATAGCCACTCACCACATCGACTTGTTGTCCACATCAGAACTCTTAATGGGATCGTTCCCTTATTTGTCTGTACACCGTTTCTTATGTAAGACTTTAGTTGATGCATGTTTATTGTATTGGATATCACACCTAGTATGTATTACACATTCGCAGCTTCTTCATATCGTTATTACTGCACAATGATATTGATTGTCTTCATATATGATCAATATAATAAATGTATATTGTATTGATTATACAGTGATCCTTGAATTCAGAGGTATTGTTGTTGTAGTTTCTTCATTCTAATAGTTGGTTTATTATGTGAACTAATAACCTGTTCAAAATGACTTGTTTTAAGATCACTGTACTCATAATGAAACTTCCAGTTTAGGTCACTATTATGATAGTATGAGCTTTCCACTAAATTTATGTAATATCCTTTAGAAATTCTCATTTATACTTATGTGATCAATGTAAACTTGTGTATGTGTGCAAAGTAGCTTCTATCTATCTCAATTATTGTGTCTTTGATGTTAATTGACCAAATGATGCATGAAAAGTTTCAAATCCTTAAAAATCTTTGAATTTCTTGGGTTTTTCAATTTGTCGAGTCCTTGCCAAGTCAAGACGCCAAGTCTGAGTCCGAGCCTGAACCCAAACTTGCCAAGTCCAAGGCGAGTCCAAGTCTTGTAACTATGATTGAAATATACAAGTTGTAATTATTTGTTTACACATTATTATCAATATGATAAGCATTAAATAAGGGAGACATGTATTTGATTATTTGAATTTATCAAATATTACAAGGACTTGATAAAGAAACAATATATGAATTGTTACAAAACCTAATTATTAAGGAAGCTCTCTCACTTCCTATTAATAGGTGTTCCCATATAGAAGAGAATCATTGTTTATATAAAAACAAAGGAAAAATAAATGTTCCATATAGGTGATCAAGGAGTTCTCCTATTTGAAAATAATTCTTCATGATCTCTCGTTATTGTTAAACTAGCAATCTCACTTTAGTGTGCAATGAATACACTGAGGAAACCCTTTGTAATGTTTAATTGTAATATTTAATTTTTGTGACATAAGTTTTTTTTTTGGTAGTGGTCTTTTCATATTATGTTCACTAACACTTAACTTTATGTATGCTGTCATATACAATCGTAGCAGTTTCGACCAATTATTGCAATTATGATTACAAATGAATTCAAATTTGGACTCATTATATTTTAAGAATAAATTCGTATATAAATCAGATATTCAAAATAGTAACATCATTTTAAACCCTAAATTGCCCAATTAAGCTCAAATTTTGTGCCAATCTCTTTAGTCAACATTGTTCAATGTACAATTAAAAATGAATTGAAATAGGATTCAAATTATATTTTAAGTTTAAAATGTGAAGTAAGTATTCAGCATACTAACAACATTGTAAACAATAAATCGACGCCATTTTTAAATGAATTTAATCTTCATGCCAACTTTTTTGACCAAGTCTATTGAAATATGCAGAGAACAAATAAACAGCATTTATTAAGTAGGGTCTTTCATCAAATTGGCCTTTACAGATTAGCAATTGTTTTGCAGACTTGCACAAAAAATGCTCTTTCTTCTGGAATGATCTGAGCGAGCTGAATATTTTAGGCGTGAGCAGATATGCAAACGTTGATTTGTAGAGCGGTCTGCAAATTGCAAAATTGGGCAAAAGTAACGATTGTAGCCAAGTTGCAGACATAAATGGATGTAAGAGAAACTAGTTTTTATTGACTGAAGTTATAGATTCTAAAAATGCTAATGTTGATGGAATATGACGAAATAAGTTAAAAATAGGGATGCGTACCTTAAAATCCTGTGTAATATGAATATCGGAAAAGTTGGGCCAAGTAATGGCCATCATCTCCACAGTTGCACTCAATTTCATTGTACAGGGTCCCAATGGTATCATAGTATGGCAGAAGGAGAGATCTTTTGCTTATATACCGTAGCAGCTGATGGTCTGTGGAATACCTGAAAGTATCAGCCCAAGTTATCAGGAAGATAAAAAACCTGTCTGGTGCGCGAGACTGTTCTGAAAAGTTTAGTAGGCTAATACAGAAAATATATCAAAAAGAGAATAAATGATAATTTTAAATGTTAAGGCAAGACAAGGGACGCGAAGTGTACTTACAGATTTTCTCCTTGCAAAAACTTCAAGCCGCTTATCCACATCCTCCAAGGTTGGTGTCTCATCAAAAGAAACAGTGATCCGCAACATTGAGGATGGTGCATTAGAATGTAATATTGGGGCACTCTGATCTATTAAACTCAAAATATAATCATATCCTATATCGAAATAAAGGTCAAAGGAAACCCAAATGTTTTTTTTAAAAAATGGTTGGAAACGGCATTTTGGTTTGAGACACAAAACAATGTTAACATTTCTGCCATAATTAATGTTTGAATTTTGATAATTTGTTTAACTTTCATTTTCATGTGAACTCTCAATTTAAATTATTTAAAATAAATGTTATATGTTAAGATTCTATGATGTATATAAGCATGTTTTATCCAGGTTTTCATTCAAATATATATTTTCCTATATATTTTCAATTCTCCCTAGTTTTTAGATAACTGTCCCTACTGCTGTATGCTGTCCCTGTCATCTACTGCTCTGTAAAAATAATCTATCCCAGAAACCTGTTTCCCTGTCCCCACATCCCCGTCCTGGAAACCCAAAGTAGCATAGGATATAAATAACCTTACAAGCAACGCCTGAAGTTGTCATACACTGAATAGTTAAAATCAGTTCAATTAACCTGAAAATCTTTGGACAAAAAGTGATCAAATTGTTGTATGAAAACACAGATAGCTACTCTTTCACATTTTTATCCTGACATAAAAAATCTGTCTTTCTCCTCTTAATCATTGGAAATTAAAGCAGTTTATTTATAGAGCTCTAGAAGGTAGAATATACAAAGACATCAAAAATCATATTCTTCATGTGTTCCATAATTCCATTGGATTTCACTACAAGGGAGGTAAAGTGCGATAAGCGGTTGTCATATCAGAAGAGATGGAATTCTCTCTGTCTCAACCAAATTAAAGCAATTCTGCAGGCTAGAAAAAGCTGGAAAGCTGAAATTTTCTCCTATTGATGTAATTGATTTGTTGTTTATGTTGAGGATCACACCCCAGGAAAGTAAAGTGCAACAAATGCAGTCACGCCTGACCTAATAAACCTTTATATGCCATATTTGTCGAAGAGCCCTGTCTCCTGTTTTTAGAAGTTACAGAGCCTATTTTTCTGTTTTTAGAACTTCCAGAACCCTTTTCAAGTGACTACAATTAAGATGTAACTTGATTTACTGGTATCATTAATTTGAATAAACGAATTCTGAAAACATATGACCAAATCTCTACTTCGAAGCTGTCTATCCTCCCCCTCTTCATTCATTGATGTCATATTTTGCAAAACTAAAAACCTGGCCCTCATTACTTTCTCCAGACCCACTGAAATTATGAACTATAAAACACCATTGTAAAGTACTAACAAAAACTATCCCTAGTTTTAAAAGGGTTAAAAAATAAAATTAGAATGAAGAAAAACAAATTAAAAAATCATGAAAACCAAACTATTCGTAGCATAGCCTCTTTTAAAACACAAGTTATTACTGTCACTAAATTTAGAACTCTTGTTAGATTCAGCAGATTCTATCAAGTTTAACAAATTTTACTAAAACTATTATCAAAGTTAAAGGTCATCAAGATAAATTTAGAGGTTAAGATTTAGAAAAATTATCAAATTTAATGGCCTTAATGGTCTACTGACGAAGAAAGAACCAATGATGCCATTATCAAGTTAAAGAAAGCCCTTTCATCATTATATAACTAAATCATTAAGTATAACTCAAAACATTGATGAAAAAAAGACAACACAATTATTTTTTTATGGGTAATAGGATTTTGATAATCAGACATTAACTAATAATATAATATCAATACAATAATCAGACATTAACTAATTATATAATATCAACAAAATCAAATAATAATCACAAGAAAAAGCCAAACATATCATCATTAAAAAAAACTGTCACAATGTCTAATAAGCATCCATATGAATGGTGCTGTTATATCCACACCAAGTCAGATTATTATCCATAGAAAAAAAATGCCATGCCAGTGGACTAGCTAACCAAAACATCTTTATACTTCTAGTTTGATAACCCGAACAAAAAAACATATGTATACTTCTAGTTGCTGGAATTTCACAAATTATTTCACACTTAAATGAAAGTAATTAGAAGGTCATTATAGAAATCTTACGATTTAGAAGCATACATTGATTGCAATCCCAACCCATGGGCAGTTGTTTGTGCATCAGAGAAAAGAGTGAATCATGTTGCATTCCACCAATTGGTGCTCTGAGGGAGAACAGCTTCAGGATCACTACCATGTCACATGCCCATAGCCAACAGTAACACCAAGAATGGAATGGGCTTTCCTGAGTATTGAGGTAGTTTTTCAACTCAAGTCTCATGGGCTTTCCTGAGTATTGAGGTGGCTTTTCAACTCAAGTCTCATGGGCTTAGCAAATAAAAAAAACATCAAATGCTAAGAACTTGAAAACTTCTTTATCTTTGAGATTTTTGAAACAACAGCAATGGCATTTTCATAAAGAGTTCACAGAGCAGTGGATTCAGGATACCATTGTTTGATCTGGGTAACAAACTTGTCCTCCATCATGTACAAAATACTACAAAGTTGTGTCGCATTAAACTTCCCTGCTCTATTCATTGATGTTTATAATGCGAAACTAAAAATGCCATGAAAGTGAATTAGCTAAGCAAAACATATGTGTACAACTAGTATGATAACTCGGACAAAAAATATTTGTGTTCCATCATGTACAAAATACTACAAAGTTGTGTCGCATTAAACTTCCCTGCTCTATTCATTGATGTTTATAATGCAAAACTAAAAATGCCATGAAAGTGAATTAGCTAAGCAAAACATATGTGTACAACTAGTATGATAACTCGGACAAAAAATATTTGTATTAACACAGAATGAAAGAAATTACATACTCATCACAGAAATCTAACAATTTACAACCATACCTTGATTAAAAAATAGTTAAAATCCCAAATCATGGGTAGTAGTTTGTGCATTCCACTTGTTCTCTGAAATTGGTGCTATCAAGGAAACAGGGTCAGGATCGCCACCATTTCAGATGCCCATACCCAAATCATGTAATGAGGTGGTTTTTCAACTCAAGTCTCACGGGTTTAGCAAATTTAAAAAAAAATGCTATGAAACTGAAAACCTCTCAAAATGTTGTAAAGAGTGCCTCGCTTGGGCGGCTCAAAACCCTGGATAAGGTTGAACCTCTCAAAATGTTGTAAAGAGTGCCTCGCTTGGGCGGCTCAAAACCCTGGATAAGGTTGAACCTCTCAAAATGTATTTATTTTTTAGCTTCTTGAAACATTAGCAATGGCATTTTCATAGACAGTCCGCAGAACAGCGGATTCAGGATGCCCTTGTATGATTTGGGCAACAAACTTAGCCTTGGTCATCGTCAACATAGTACAAAGCCGTGTCGGATTAACCTCCGCCACTCCATTCATTGCTGTGATTTTTCGTAAAACTAAAAACCTGGGCCTCATTACTTTGTCCAAACTCATTGCAAACATGACTGGATGCTTTGTCACAAAGTCTACAGAGAGTTCCATGTGTTTAAGCACAAAATCCATCTTATTTTTAATGTGTTCTTCCGATAATTCAAGGACTGAAGGTTGAACCCTAACTACTTGCAAGGCTTCTTCAGGCGAGAGGCCGCAAAGCTGAAGATTGTCTATCCTAGCCTCTAGCATTTCGACGCGCCTTGTGGCCACTATTTTCACTATGTATTTGTACATGGTGCTTTCCTTGTGAATGCCAATCTTGCGAATGAAATCAAGTTGCTCGAGCGTCAGAGAACTACACGTCAAAACAAAATGATTTGAGCACACAAACTTGGTGAGCTCTGTTCCACGAAAACCAAAATCCTCCCAAAAGGCAATCGAGGATTCCATGGTCTTATACGAGCACCATGTAAGAATACAGGGGTCTCTCATAATTTCTCTGATCAGAATATCCTCTGTCGAGAATACAGTCTTAAGAAGCTTAAGGGTCGAGCAGATTTTCTCCAACTTAAGGGTCAAGATTCGCGGGCACCTGGTCATAATTCTGGATATATTTTCCCTCTCCGCGCATAAATCTTCTAGCACTTGAATCTTGGGCTCCAACACTCTTTCCGCACTTGTCACCATTAGCGAGGGCTCCCTTCTGATTACGTTTGCAATTTGATCGTCGGTGCAATCGTATCATTTGAGCATGTGCGCGAGCTGTTCAACCTTATCCAGTATTTTTAGCCGCCCAAGTGAAGGCTCTCTTTTCAAAATTTTTGCAGCGTCGACAAAAGTTATGTTAAATCTGCTGGTAACGAAGTGCAGGAAGAGATTTTGTGAAGGGGCATTGCTGTTGGTAACATTACTGTCTACAAGAATTGAGAAATTAGAGGGAAAATGGGTTAGGGTTTGGAGAAATAGGGTGCGCCACAAAGGTAAGCAGAAGAAGACTTTGGTGATCATGTTTCAGGTTGCTCTGCAAACATCGAGCTAGGGTTTGAACGACATATATAAACGTCTTGATGATAACAATACAATTATTAATAAGTTTAAATTTTAAATAGGTTTAGACTGGCAATTGCACCGGGGCGTGCAATAGGTACCAAGGGGGGAGGGGAATTTTGGTTCAATTTTTTTTTTTTTTTCTTATAGATGTGTATTATAAAAGAGGTTGATTGGTAATGATGAAGAGATAATGAGATAGAGATAAAAGGGAGACATGAAAGAAGAAATATTAAGAGTTATGAATAAAGAGGCAAAGAGATATAAATATAGAGGCCTAGATAGAGGGGGAGGGAGACAAAGAGGGACAAGAGGAAGATACATGTAGAGATGAAGATAGAACGAGAGAGGAAGAGGGTGACAAATAGACAGAGAGGGACGAGAGGAACATACATGTAGAGATGAAGATAGAGTGAGAGAGGAAAAGGGTGACAAATAGATAGAATGATAGAGAGAGGTGGAGAGAGGTAAATTTAGAGATAAGGAGATAGAGAGGAAAAGATAGATATGGAGAGAGAGAGAGAGAGAGAGAGAGAGAGAGAGAGAGAGAGAGAGAGAGAGAGAGAGGGTGTGATACGGAGAGGGGGGAGTGAGAGATATATATCACTTGGGAAAGATAGAGGGGTGAGAGAGAGATTGAAGGAGAGAGGGAGAGGGAAAGGGAGGGGGAGAATTAGAATTAAAATATATAATAATAAATATAATTATAATATTAACTATATATAAAATATATATTACATATTATTAAAAGTATATCAATGATGATTAATATAGTCATTCACTATTGTAAAATCTAATAAATATAATTATAATATTATTTACAAAACAAATTTACGTTATATAAAATATAATATATAATGGAATTCATTATTCGAGACACGTCAAAGAGAATACTCATCTTGATAGCTAAGACTCATCATGTATTTCAAATCACCTTGAATAGATATCACCGTACTTAATATTTATACTTTAATTTTTGTTTTTATTTTGATAGATAAAAGGCAGTAGCCAAATAATGTTTATTAATCATTAACCTATATACAACCTGACTCACTAGGGGCACTAGTATGAAAGAGTCAGGCGGAGAAAACATCTAGTCTAGCCCCCAAAAAATATAATTTCATTTTACATGCATCCCATTATGTGCTACGGGGGACTAATGAGGGATTTCACATCCTCTTTTACATACTTATACTGGTAGCATTACAAAAGATTATGCTGGTATATTACATTTACAGTGTCTTCACACTCCCCTCTGCATAAGGGGTAAAATTAAGCCTTACATCTATTTCATTGTTACATTGGTAGCTCATTGTACAAAATTTAGAATATGTTTGGCTATCCATCTCGGACCCTAGATAGATGCATACATAGCCAATCGTTCTTTGTTATCTCCTTTGGAGAAATATCCCTATTTCCTTTGTGATCATGTGCTTTATAACAACATTCCTTTGGTACCTACCTGCATGAAACACTATAACAACAACTGCTAGAGAATTGCCATTTTGTTAGTATTTACCATGCAAGAGATACACTCTATCATCCTTAATTAATGTATAAGATCCCATACATTAGTTAGTAACTTGCTTAGAATATCCAAATTCACCCTGTTTTACTTATATGGATAGCTTGCTTATACTATAAGTAAAAGGAGGGTGGCAAATAATTTTCAAATAAAATAATTCTCATCACTGATTATTCTTACCCATATAAGTCTAGCCCAAGGGTTTGTTGGAAATAATGGAATGGTGTGTACTGAGCGGGGAGGGGTGAATCAGTACCCTTTAAAACTTTTAGTCAATTAACCTTAATCCTTTAGTAATCAATGCATTGGATTACCGACCTTATATGTTATTCCATCTTTATGCATGTAATATTAATTCATAAACATAATTTGCATGTAAACATTCATAGAAACATTAATGAAATATTTTGACACATGACACGAGATTTGGTAATGCAGAAAACCCCTGTTAGAAGGTAAAAATTGCGGTGGGGATGAAACCCACAAAAATTCACTATCTGCATAATGCAAGCGGTCAGTTAAGGCTTACAAGTTTGATCACTTCTGATGATCTTACCCTGTTAGGAGTAACATGTTTAGACTGGTTAAGGTCTACTCTGTTAAGAGCTTTAGCAACATTGTTTAGTGTGCACTCGGTTAAGAGGTTTACAAAGGATTGTTAAATCCACCTTCTCAAAGGATTTCTTCTATTTGCTACACTTGTTAAAATGTAGTAAAAAATACTTATTGACCTGAGTGTATGCAATCTAGAATTGTTGATTATAGATCTATTAAAGATTACAATAAGATGTATCACCTATTGTACTGATTAATACCTCTGTTCTGCTTGATAGGCTTGGATCTTGTTCTTGGTAACTGATTTCATCTTTTGTTGTCCCTTTGCATAAAACTCTGTCTCTGATCCATAGAAGTGTCTGCGACTACAATCATCATCACATCATCTTGTTCTAATTGATTACACATCTATTTATACTTTAGATTAACCTATTTTAGTTTCACGCTTTTCAAAGATAACTCTATGTGTTAGAATAATTGAGGGGGGGGGGGGGGGGTGAATCAGTGGGCTCAAAAGTTAATCCAATATCAACCACATAACTTAATATCTCAAATAT
Organism: Thuja plicata; assembly: GCA_018584345.1. Classification (NCBI taxonomy): domain Eukaryota; kingdom Viridiplantae; phylum Streptophyta; class Pinopsida; order Cupressales; family Cupressaceae; genus Thuja; species Thuja plicata. The sequence goes on along the minus strand of MU227472.1, from coordinate 326,287 downwards.
AAACCTCTAGTTATCTTTAGTTTGACAAGATGTATGCCCTTAAATAATCTTATCTGATAACTACTACTCGGAGTTCATTGCTAAACCTTATTCTTAACCTTTACCTAAATACAGTAAATAACAAGTAGTGTTTACCGATCAATCCTTTTTTAATAATGTGTAAAGAAAAACATTAAAGTAATGGACCATAAACACATTTGACACATGGATTTTTAACGTGGAAACCCTGTTAAGGGAAAAACCACTTGGGACCGATAACCCAAAATTTTCACTCTTTTGAAGTGAGTTCAGTGAAGAGCCAACCTTGTTAAAGGTTACAAACACACTGTTAAGTGCGACCTTGTTAGAGGATTTATCACTAACAGATTATCACTTGATATCTGGCATTCACTATGCTATCTTCATGATAAACCTTTTGATACTCCTTGGGATGTATCTCAATATATAAACAATGGTTAGATCCTGCTCGGTTAAGAGACTTTCTGAATCAATGGTTAAACTGAAACAGTATATGAACTGTTCATAAATACAACTTAGACTTGTAGATGTTCAGATCTATTGTAAGCTCATAATACCTTTCTGATCAATGTTTCCCTTGAATACCTTTCCTCCACTTCTTTCTGCTCGGTGATGTTGTGCTTCTCTGTTGCTCAGTGTTCGCAAAAAACTTTAGGTATATTCTTTAGGTTGTATGATCAGGTTTGTATGAAGACTTCTTTCTTCATCAGAATTCTCTTCAGCATCTTCTCTATTCACCCCCTAATTCATAATGAATTAGCTTGTCTCTCTTATAGACATAATTTCACTGTTTCTAAGTCCTGAATTTCTTGTTCTTAGCGTGATCTGTAATTCTTTCCATTCTTGCTTTAAAGCATGCTTTAGTTTTATCCTGTAGATTTCTCATTAACATTTGGAATAAAATAACTTTAAAACTCTAGCTTATCTCTGGCTTGTAACTTGTCGATGAAAACAATGTTATCAACCAGTTAACTCTAGATTTAGCTCCTGCCAGCTAAGTCTTTTGTCATTTCTGAACTTTAGTTCTTTTCGGTGTTTAACTCCTTGTTAGCTCGGTCTCGACTTCAGTTATCCTCAGGCATCTCTGTCTGTCAGGGTTGTCTGTTTGTCAGGGTTGTCTGTCTGTCGGGGTTTTCTATCCATCGGGGTTGTCTATCCGTCGGGCAACACTATGACTTTTATTTCCGCTCAGGTATCACTATGGTTCTACTCGTTGGCAATGCTTGCTCAGGTGTATTGCTCGGGTATCACTGTGACTCTTCTCTCAGGTTTCTCTATCTATCGGGGTGCACTGCCTGTCGATGTTTTTTGTCACTTGGTGTATACTAATATTTTATGCATTACTGATAACATAACCTTTATTTTTTTGGTTCTTTGAAGTCTTTGACACTATTTATATAACCAATCAGATTATATCAAGTTGATATTAATGACAATACAATACATTAATTGATTTAATGTCTTGCATTTAACTTTCTACAGCTCGGTGATCATCAAATTAACATCTTCAAACATTCAATCAGTTATAGTTCATCAATCTCTCCCTTTGGCATTGATGACAACATACTAAATTTCTACTAATACAATATGAAATATATCAGTTGTAGTTCATCAATCTACCAAACTTATTGTTCTATAACCAATACAAATATCTAGCTCTCGGTAAGCTCTTCTAACTTAGATTTGATTCTTGCAAAGTACTTTCTTCATTCTTCATTCCCTTCACTGGATAGATGTAGCAGCTTCTGATTCTGTCTCTCCCTTTGTTGTAGAGTCTCTTCTCTGATGTTTTTCTCTCCCTTTGATTATTCCTCTCCTTGATCATCTCTTTTTCTTTTGAGTCATCTCTCCCTTAAGTCATTTCTCCCTTAGGATAACTTTTATCCCTTTGGATGATTATGATGGATATTTCATATGGATATAATCTCTCAAGTCATCTCTCCCTTTGACAACAATCCCAAACTTTTTTCTTCCTCCTTTTATAATATACTCCTTGAATTTCCCTATCCATCAACAATACAATGATTCTGGTGTTCGGTGTAGGTAAGTACCTTGTTGTGTATTGATGTATCTTTGCAGTCCATCTATTTGCTTGCATCAACATGAGTAATCTTCTGAATGTGTGTAGGCTTATGCAGCATCCTATTTAGTTTAGTGACCAATAGACAAGGGTCGGACCCCTAGTCTCTTTCTCAGGTACTTAAATGTATCTTTAGGCAATGGCTTTGTGAATATGTCTGCTAATTGTTCCTTAGATTGAACATATTCTAGTATCACTTCTTTCTCTTGCACTTGTTCCCTTAAGTAATGATACTTGATAGAAATATGCTTTGTCTTAGCATGCATGACAAGATTCTTTGATATATTAATTGCACTGGTATTATCGCAATAGATAATCATTGGTTCAAGAATTTTCATATTCATACCTTTCAGTAATTGTTTTATCCATGCAATGTTAGAGAAATTTATAGTAGTAGCCACATATTCTGCTTCTATAGTATATTGTGATATGCATCCTTGCTTCTTACGTAGTCCATGTGACAAGTCTGTCACCCATGAAGAATTCTCCTCCAGTTGTGCTCTTTCTGTCATCTAAGTTTCTAGCCCAATCATCATTTGTATAGACTTGAAGCTCAAATTTTCCTTCTCTTTTATACCATAAGCCATAGTCCTTGGTATTCTTTAGATATCTCATAATTCTCTTAACAATAGTCATGTGTGATTCCTTGGGATTAGCAGAGAATCTTGCAACTATTCCAACTGCATGTGCTATATCTGGTCTAGTATGAACAACATACATGAGTTTTCCAATTATTGATCTATATAGGGTCTGATTTACCTCAGTTGACTTGTCTTCCTTTGTCAGCTTGCATCCGGTTTCCATAGGTGTTCCAACTGGCTTGGAATCTTCCATCTTGAATATCTTCAGCACTTCCTTGATGTATTTGGATTGTGTGATATATATCCCCGCATCCTGTTGAAGAATTTGTAGACCAAGAAAGAATTTGATCTCCCGAAATATTGACATCTCAAACTCTTTTCTCATTTCATTTGCAAAGGATTTACATAACATATCATTACCCCCAAATATGATATTATCAACAAATATTTTAGCAATCAAAATGTTATCATCAATATCTTCTTTTAAATATAGATTGTTATTTTCACTTGTTCTTACAAATCCAATACTTATGAGATAGGAGTGAAGTCTTTCATACCATTCTCTAGGTTCTTGTTTCAATCCATACAAGGCTTTGTGTAGTCTACAAACCATGTTTCTCTTGTTAGGATCAACAAACCCTTATGGTTGTTCAATGTATACCTCTTCTTCTAGTATTCCATTTAGGAATGCAGATTTGACATCCATTTGGTATACCTTGAATCCTTTGAATGCAGCATAAGAAAGTATAATTCTGACTCCTTCTAGTCTAGCAATGGGTGCAAAGGTTTCTCCATAGTCAATACCTTCTTCTTGTGCATACCCCTTGCATACTAATCTTTCTTTGTTCCTTGTGACTTCTCCATTCTCATTCAACTTGTTTCTGAATATCTGTTTGGTACCAATGACATTCTTGTCATCTGGCCTAGGTATTAATGTCCATGTTCTGTTCTTCTCAATCTTTTCTATCTCTTCATTCATAGCACTGACCCATTCTTCATTTTCAAGTGCAGTATTAATAGATTTAGGCTCAAAATCACAAATTAAACATCTAGTGTTCAGTGACTAACTTCTTGTTCTCATTCCAGCCTTCTTGTCTCCTATGATCTGGTTCTATGGATGGTGTCTTTTTCCATACTTGGCAAGTATCAGTCTATCTCTTTGTTCATCATTTTTATCACAATCTAGACCTTCATTCTGATCTCCATCACTCAGAACATCATTTTGAGCAATTTCTTGGTTTTTGGTGTTTGTCGCCTGATGCTCGAGTGCATTGTTCTGTTGCTCGGGAGCGATACACTGTTGCTCGGGAGTGATACACTGTTGCTCGGGCAGAGTGCTAGGTTCTTCATTGTAGACAAACTTGTTGTAGTCTTCTAGTTCTTTTATGAGTTCCTCATCATTTTTCTCAGCAAATTCATCTATTTTGACATTTGCACTCTCAATGATTTTATTAGAGGACTTGTTAAGACATTTATAAGCCTTGTTTTTTGTGGAATATGCTAGAAAGATTCCTTCTTCTTTTTTGGATTCAAGCTTTCCATTTCTATCATCTTTCAAATATAACATTGACTTCTAAAAATTTTGAAGTAACTTACATTGGGTGTGTATCCATACCATAGCTCATAAGGTATCTTTTTGGTGTCTTTCTTCAATTGAACTCTGTTTAATGTGTAGACAACAGTACAGACAGCTTCCCTCCAAAATGTTTGTGTGATACATTTTTCTATCATTAGTGTTCTTGCACGATCAACAATGGATTTGTTTCTTCTTTCAACAATCCCATTTTGTTGTGGTGTTCTTGGTGCAGAAACTTGTCTTTTAATTCCATGCTTATTACAAAGTTAGTGAATTTATCATAAAGAAATTCTCCTCCTCTATCTAATATTAAGAATTTCAATTCATTACCACTTTGTTTTTATACAATAGCTTTATACCATTTAGACATCTTGAATGCTTATGATTTCTCTTTTAAGAACATAACCGTCGTCATTCTAAAATAATTATCTACAAATAGAATGAAGTATCTATCACCATAGTAGCTCTTAGTTCTCATGGGTCCACATAGACCAGTATGGACTAATTCTAGAATAGCATTGGATGTATGGGTTTTTCTCTTGAAACTAGACTTTGTCATTTTACCTTTTTTGACAATTATTACACATGATATGGTCAGGCTTTGACATTCTTGTTGGATTAGGTTGAAAGCTAATCTCCCAAGAACACCTGCATGCAAACTTGTCACATGGAAGAAGCAAGATACAGACAGAAGAAGCTATGGCGGCCAAAAAGCCAGAGGATACATCATGTGCTCAAGAAAATAATATATTAATGATATGTTTCTAGATTACAATGTGATGATGAAAAACTCTGTATCTAAAACAAAAGAGGTGAATCCTTATAAAGGAATCACGAAACCCTAAAAGGG
>MU227472.1:308997-321132 GCA_018584345.1 Thuja plicata | reverse complement strand
ATCACGAAACCCTAAAAGGGAAACCCTAAGGTTAGCTAAAGAAAACTAGAGTGAATAGGTGAGTTAGTAATTAGATCGAAATGATTTAATTAATAACTCAAAGGACTATTACTCTAACACCCCCCTTTAAGATAAGCTTAGGGAGAAGCAAAACCTAGGAAGCTACTGTAGAAAGCAGGAAAGATGGGTCCTGGCAACAAGGCCTGATCAGGTACCCAAGTACAAGAAATCAACTAGATGAAGGAAACTAAGCCTTCAAACTAGGGAAAGTCCCAAAGAGAGGAACAAGAAAGAGCATGAAGCATCTCCGAAGCATGAAGCTGGAAACTCTATCAGAAGAAACTGCTGGAACCCCCACTGAAGTGCATGACCAGGTAGAGAAGACAAAGTATGAAGAGCTGATCAATCGAACCAAGGAAGCAATAGAACCAACAGGTGAACCCCCCCATAATGCTGACAGGGAGAGGTGACAGGAACACTGAAATGTAATGCCAGAAACATCTGTAGAAAGAAGAATCAGGAACACCAACAGTGCAACAGAAGTACAAGCACATGATAAAGGGTGGTGTCACTGACACACAACATGGGCTAATGTCATGGAAGGTACGCTCACTTGACAAAGGTGGATGAGCACAAAATGACATAACATCATAACCCCCCATGGCACTTTATAACAGAGTGCAGGTACAACAAACACAAGGTGTTCAAAATCCCAAAAATGCAAAAGTAGGCACTTTATCACAGTGTGTTTACAGAAAAGAGTGCTACAAAAGAGAAGCATACAAGCTCAAAAGTCAGAAAGTAGAGTGAGCCAGAAGATCAGAAGAAGAGATCCCAGGACCTGTAGAACCCAAGTAAATTGCTAGAGTATGAAAGATGCCAAACTTAGAGGAGAGAAAACCTGGAGTAGAATCTAGAAAAATACCCCTGCAACTGAATAGTTCACTGAACCAGCTTTCTGATGATATCTGGTTTGCCAAAAATAGAGTTCGGATGAGAAAGATATGGCTCCCAGAAGGCAAAAACAAACATCAAACTTTGACAGCAAAAAGCACTATCAAAAAAGTAGAGCCAAAAATCCTAATCACCATAGTCAAAAAGAGCTCAGAAAGAGCTTTTCGACGATATAATGAAGTCCAAAAAAGGCCTTTGTACGCTCCAGATAGAGCGAAAAAGGTGAGAAGGGCCCAAAAATGCTCTAAAAGCTAGGTTTTAAGTCCTTGGGGCTAAAAAAAAGGGGCCCTTGAGTGCATGGCGCGTGCAGGGGCTGAAATTGGAGCTCCTGGTCATCAATATGACCGCCGTTGGCACAAAAGGGGCTCGCGGGGCTAAAGCCCAGGCGGGCGGAGCGGAGCACCGGAGCGGCGGGGACTAGGTGGTTGGCTGGTGGAGCGACGCCTATGCAAAGGAGGTCCGGCGGGCCGCTGTGGGTGGTGCAGAGTAGTCGAGCCACGATGGCGGCAAGGGCCAGAGTGGTGGGGCCAGGGAGCACAAAGGCCGGTGGGGGCCGCTGTCGGAGGCACCCGCAGCCAGTGGTGGTGGAGCGCCGGTGGCCCTACGGTGGGGGCCAAATTTTTTTTTGCACAGCACGCATTTTAAAATGCATTAAAAACCTTTAAAAAATAAGGTTTTTTTAAATTTTTCTCAGTTTCCGTGCCCATACGGCACTGGAAACCAAATTTTTTTGCCTCAGAGGCAAGATGTCCAAAATGGACAAGCTTTATATGGATTTTGGGGTTTTTGGGTGCTCTGAGCGCAACGGTAATGTCCGTTTGAGCCCAAAGTGACCAGAAACAAAGGTCCCCCTAAATCTACACTAAGAACTTCTGAAAAGCCAAGAAAACCCCCAGCTTCTGAAATGCTTTGACAAACACGAACAATGAGCAGCAAGCGAGCTCTGATACCATGTTGGATTAGGCTATCTCCCAAGAACACCTGCATGCAAACCTGTCACATGGAAGAAGCAAGATATAGACAAAAGAAGCTATGGCAGCCAAAAAGCCAAAGGAGACATCATGTGCTCAAGAAAATAATATATTAATGATATGTTTCTAGATTAAAATGTGATGATGAAAAACTCCGTATCTAAAATAAAAGAGGTGAATCCTTATAAAGGAATAAAAAAACCCTAAAAGAGAAACCCTAAGGTTAGCTAAATCAAACTAGAGTGAATAGGTGAGGTAGTAATTATATCGAAATGATTTAATTAATAACTCAAAGGACTATTACTCTAACAATTCTCGGCAAGCCTCTTACTTTCATTTTATTGCTTATATTAATCATGTTGTCAAAATTCACATGACATAACCTTTTATGCCACAAGCATATGTCTTCATTTATAGCCATTAAACAAGTGGTATTAATATCATCAAGATAGAATAGGTTACCTTTTGTCTGTTCACCAGTTCTGATCAACCTTCTTGATTCATTAAAGGTCATTGCCTTTTTGTTCTCAAATGCAACTAAGTGACTTGTGTTATTCAGTTGTGAAACACTCAATAGATTATAGTTAAGTCCTTTCACCCAGTATGCATTTTCACATCTGATCAGATTATTTAACATTATGGTTCCTTTACCTTCAACCAGACAAGGTGAGTCATTACCAATTCTTACTGCTCCACCATTATAATACTCAAAAGTTTTAAACTTTTCTTTATCTCCAGTCATGTGGTGAGTGTAGCCACTATCTATAATCCAGACATCATTCTTACTGACCTTAGATATGAGTGTAGTCTCAACATACCTTTCCTCTTCGTCTGAATCATCCTTCATGGAAAAAAATACCATCTCAATATCTTCATCAGATTCGGTGTCAGTATCTCCAGCTCCATTCTCAGCCAGGTAACAAGCTTTCTTCCCTTTGTCCTTGTAGTCTTGGGTATCTATTCTGTCAGATTGTTGGTTGCTTCGGTAATCTCTGTTATCATCTCTGTCAAACTTCTTTTCAGATGATATGTCATTTTTTCTGTCTTCTTTTCTTTTGTTAGGACATCTAGCAGCAAAGTGTCCAAACTCTTTACAATTTAAACTTACCAATGGTATTTTAGCTTTGTATCTACCTTTGCCTCTTTGCAATATTCTAGCCATTAGTGCTTCAATCTCATCAAGTTCTTGGCCATCACTATCACTTTCACTATCATTTCTCATAGTGTGTTTGTGACTTGACTTACTTATTTTCAAAGAAGATTTGAATGCAGACTCAATAGATGGTAAGACACTGTTATCAAAGTTGTTCATCTCAAATGAAATAAGTTTACCAACCAAACTATCTAGAGTGACATTGTTATTTTATTTTGCTCTCATTTCTTTTATAGCAGATACTCTAATAGCATAAAAAGACAGTAAGGTTCTTAGGATTTTACTTACCACTATTTCTTCTTCAAGTACACCTCCAACTCCTTGAATAACATTGACTACCTCTTTTATTCTACAGCTATACTGAGTGATATTTTCTCCTTCTTTCATTCTTAGGTCATCAAATTTACCTCTTAGGCTTTCTGCCTTAGCTCTTAGTACATTTGCATCTCCTCCATATACTAGCTTCAACTTGTCCCACATTTTCTTGCAGAGGTCCATGTTTTGACATCTTCAAATTCAACATTGGAGAGTGAGGAAGCAAGTTCTATCATCATAGAAATGTGCTCATGCTTTTCTCTTAATTGATCAAGTGTGTGAGGTCTTGTAGAAAACACATATTTAGTAACCAAGTATTGAGTAACATCATTTCCAATACCTGATAAGTGGAGTCTTATCCTACTTTTCCATGATGCAAAGTTGTCCTTGTTCAACTTAGGCACATCCCATTTTCTCATCTTGTGATCTTTAGCTTAGGTCTTGAAACCTTCCTTCCAGACACACAAGCTCTAATACCAATTGTTAGAATAACTGAGAGGGGGGGGGGGGGGGGGGGGGGGGGGGGGTGAATCAGTGGCCTTAATTAATCCAATATCAACCACAAAACTTTATATCTCAAATATAAACCTCTAGTTATCTTTAGTCCTACAAGATGTATGCCCTTAAATAATCTTATCCGATAACTACTGCTCGGAGTTCATTGTTAAACCTTATTCTTAAGCTTTACCGAATAGCAGTCTAGCCTTTACTGAAATACAATAAATAACTTAGTGTTTACCGATCAATCTTGTTTTAATAATGTGTAAAGAAAAATATTAAAGTAATGAACCATAAACACATTTGACACATGAAATTTTAACGTGGAAACCCTGTTAAGGGAAAAACCACTTGGGACTAGTAACCCAAAATTTTCACTCTTCTAAAGTGAGCTCAGTGAAGAGCCAACCCTGTTAAAGGTTACAAACACACTGTTAAGTGTGACCTTGTTAGAGGATTTATCACTAACAGTTTATCACTTGATATCTGACATTCACTATGCTATCTTCATGATAAAACTTTTCATACTGCTTGGGATATATCTCAATATATAAAGGATGGTTAGATCCTACTCAGTTAAGTGACTTTCTAAGTCAATGGTTAAACTAAAATAGGTAATGATTTTTTCATAAATAAAACTTAAACTTGTAGATATTCAGATCTATTGCAAGCTCATAATACCTTTCTAATCAATTTTTCCCTTGAATACCTTTCTTCCACTTCTTTTCTCTCGGTGATGATGTGCTTCTCTATTGCTTGGTGTTCATAGAAAACTTTAGCTCTATTCTTTAGCTTGTATGATCAGGTCTCTATGAAGACTTCTTTCTTCACCAAAATTCTCTTCAGCATCTTCTATTCACCCCCTAATTCATAATTAATTAGCTTGTCTCTATTATAGATGTAATTTCACCGTTTCTATGTCCTTGACTTTCTTGTTCTTGGTGTGATCCATAATTCTCGCCATTCTTGATTTAAAGCATGCTTTAGTTTTATCCCGTAGATTTCTCCTTGACAACTAGAATAAAATAACTTTAAAAATCTAGCTTATCTTTGGCTTGTAACTTGTCGATGAAAATAATGTTATCAACCAGTTAACTCCATATTTAGCTCCTGCCAGCTAAGTCTTTTGTCATTTCTAAACTTTAGTTCTTTTCAGTGTTTAACTCCTTGTTAGCTCGGTCTTGACTTTAGTTGTCCTCGGGCATCTCTGTCCATCGGGGTTGTTTGTCCGTCGAGGTTGTCTATCCATCAGGAAACACTGTGAATTTTGTTTCCTCTTAGGTATTAGTATGGTTCTACTCGTCGGTAATGGTTTCTCTGGTTTCTTTCTCGGGTATCACTGTGACTCTTCTCTCAGGTTTCTCTATCCGTCGGGGTGCACTGTCTGCTGATGTTTGTTATCACTTGGTGTATACTAAGCTTTTATGTATTACTAATAACATAACCTTTATTTCTTTGGTTCTTTGAAGTCTTTGACACTATGTATATAACCAGTCAGATTATATCAAGTTGACATCAATGACAATACAATACATTATCTAATTTAATGTCTTGCATTAACTTTCTGCAGCTCGGTGATCATCAACTTAACATCTTCAAACATTCAATCAGTTATAGTTCATCACTATGATCAAAGGTTTACAAATTGACCTTGATCTCCTAGTTTGCATGTTTTCAATGAGTTAGACTGATTAAAACAATTACAATTACATTGCTTGTCCCTCAAGAAATGGTTTTAAAGATATTCTTTAAATCTAAATATAAAACATAAGTGTTTTATTTGACGTGTAAGTCAGATCCACATTTCTCATAATATAACCGTCTCTCGGTATACTGGTGCTCGGGTTGCTTTGTATACTGTCTATCGGGTTCCTTTGTTGTCTGCTTGTCAAGTTCCTCTGTCGGGTTCCACTTCAATATTTTCGAGTTGCACTTGTAAATCGTGTCGTCAATTTTCATTGTAACCTGCTCTATTGGGTTACACTATAAAATTTGTTCTCGAGTTCCCTTGTGAAGTTGTCTATCAGGTTCCACTAAACCTTTCTTTCGGTGTTGGTGTTACTGATGGTTCAAAATTGTTTACCCTTGTATACTAATGGAAAAATATGTCATCAATCCCCCCCCTTTGATATTAGTATAAAAAACTGATATGTGCAAAAAATAAAATGTTTAGTATGTACACCATGTGTTCACCTTGTCATTATGACTCCCCCTATGTGTATGCATCAGTACTATATATGTATATACACTTATCATCTCCCCCTATCACCTTATCAATTCCCTCTTTGACACATTATTTCCCCCTTTATCATATCATATTCCCCCTTTTTTGATAATAAGGGCAAAGGTGTAAATACCTACAACTTCTCAAAATGTGCGAATGGGAGTTCTTCATGTCTTCCATCGTTTTCTCCCATTTCTCCTATAGGTGATCTAGGGCCATGTCCTCCAATGTAATTCTTGCATGCATGTCATAGATGTTGTCGGTGACAGGCATCTTTGGGGTTACAATCAATTGTCTTGTCGTGGTCATATGTTGTTGCAGTAGTGTGAGATTGGGTAGCAGTAGAGCCTATAGCTTAGTTAACTCATCTTGAAACTGTGATTATTCCTCTTGAATTTTAATTCTCAACTTCTTTGCTTCCATTACCTTTTCATAATGCAACTTGATTGCATTGTCAGTGGTTGAGAGACCTTGTGCACTAGTAGTAATATTTGCATCTATCTTTGTAATCTTTTCACTATTTTTCTTAGTGAAGTGCTCTAATGTGCTTAACTTCTGAATTAAGGTTATAGCTTCTGAAATGATTGGTTCCAATTCATTTACTAGTTCAGATAGCTTTACCTTGTTCTCGACCACCTCTTGGCTGATTTTCTCTGTCAATTTGTATTGGTACTTTTGTTATGCACATTCTTATATGGCCTTCTCTATATCCACATTCTATGATGTAATAGCTTCGGTAAGAATGAATAATTGATCAATTATAGAAGCATTTTGATCAATATCTATATCAGGTACAATCTATTGAAGTATCTCCTTGGTTGTCTCTAATACCTATGAGTCTTTGGTCTCTTTCTTAAGCTTATCTTGGATAGTTTCCTTTTACAAAGTTCTACATACTTTGTAAGTGACTCTAGATCCAATGTCCTTGGATCACAGTCTGGTATTTAAATGATCTCTTCCAGGGTGACTGGATTCTTCTTCTTCTTCTTCTTCTTCTTAGAAAGTGTAGTGGAGGCACCTGTATGCAGTACCATAGCAAGATCCTTTGCTTTGTCTGATGTGCTTGATGAAGGCTTTGGAGGTGTTGTTCCTTTTTTTTGTTTCTTGGTGTCTACCTGTCAGTTTGGTGTGGACATCTCCATATCAACCGTTGCTTTATTTGCAAATTCTCCTTCAATATCCTTAGGAGTGGCATCACCTTGCTTGTCTTCTTCACCTTTACCTTTATGTTCTCCTTTTGTTTCTTTATGTTCTTCATTTGTTACATTCTTCTCATCAGTTGTGTTATTTTGTTCCTCTTCACCCTTATCATCGAGTATGCTTGCATCATGCTCGGGTGACTTCTCCTTTTCTAAGATGATATTTATAGCCTGTATCAATAATGGAATTTGTCCCGGTATATTCACTTGTGCAGAATCCATTGTTGTATCTTGTTCCTTGGGCTACTTGGAGGTAACAATAACATCTTCATCTGCCTTTACCTCATCTGCAAGATCATCTCCGGTGATATCTATGATATTTGTATCTGTGATTGTATCATTTGCAGTATCCCCTAATGATTATAGAATATGAGGAATGTCATCCATTGCCTTTCTCGCTTCTGTATTTAATTCAGTTTGAGTGACATCCTCATCATCATTTATAAGAATGTGCTCTGGGCTCGGTGTAGCCTTATTATCTTCATTGTGAGGCTTGTCGATGAGTTCTAATGCTCTCTCGGGACTTCTTTCCTTTTCAAGTACATCGAGTACTTTTCTCCAAGTATCCTCACTTTCTTTGTCAAGCTCAATAAAGTTTCCCTGTAGGACTTTGTAAGCTCTCAATTTTTCTGAGAACCTTTTTGAATGTAACTTCATCATTTCTTCAATTTCCTCCATTTTGGACTCGGGTGGCATAACAGAAACTAGGGTTCTTTCCCTTATCTGGTTTTTAGAATTCAATGTGAATGTCCACCTTGCCGATAATCTGTCTAGAAGTTCTTGTGGCATTTTACCAATACATATTTAAATATACACATTGTTGTGATGATTGCTTCCTCTATCTTGTTCTGATCCCCATGATTCAGAGTTAGCCATTTTTTAATCTTAGGGTCAATTATTGAACCTACCTTGATGATTGATGCACATACATCATCAATTATAGTAGGAAGTTTGTTCCTAATAAGTTGTTCTTCTTGTTTGGTGTCTTCTATATCTTCCTTACTTATGATGAATTTTCTTCTTTTTTCTGGTGCATGTTTCCTGGTTTGAGGCTTTCTCTTGTAATTCCTCACTTGTCCTTTCTTTATTGGTGATTAACTTGCATCTTTAGTTGTTTGACTTCTAGTCCTTGATGCAATAGTAGTCCTTGGTTTCTTTGCAGGCGGTGGTGGTGCATCAGGCTCTATAGATTCAGAGTCACTTAGTTATTCTTCTTCACCAATGGGTGACTGCCCCTCGGTGTCATCCTTTTGTTTTGACTCTTCTTCATCTACCTACAACTTATTCTTAAGTGTATTTACCATTTTGTCTTTCTTTCTATCAATTTTCTTCACAACTAAGCCTATTTTTATTCTTTCCTTGGCTTCCTCATAGGTTCCAAACCTTGGTTGTGACTTGTCCAAAGGTTCATTTAACAATTCTTTAATAGCATTGGTGGCTTGATCTATGTTGACCTCATAGTCAAGTGGTGCTAACCATACTATCCTTGGTACAATTGGTTTGATCAAGGTGTTATCAATTTCCACCATAAAACAAATATCAGTATTATATTTTTCTACCAGTTTTTCTGGTATCCTCATCCTTTTCTACATTCTGTCCTTAGCTCCAGTGAAATATTCATCCATAACTGATGTAAAGTTGTCACCTAGTGACTTAATGAATTCACTGATTTGAACTATCATTGGTCGGGTAGTATCCCAGTTGACATTACCGATAGGTGGGAAAAAGTCTTGAAAGTAGAAAAATATGCACATTAGGAGTGATTTGAACTTACATGAATTGGAATTTGCAGACCTGATTGTCCTCATGTTCTCATGTAACTGCTTCAGTAGAAGCTCGGATAGACCCAACTACAATCCCTTCTTTACAATCTTGTGTACAGTGTCTACTGCTTCGAATGCAATACTATTCATCCAACTGGCTTGGAATATCTTGTATCCCAGCACACATGCACCAAATTTTAGTTCAGGATCTTTGATGGAGTTTACCTTCAAACCTTTGCCATCCCATTCTGCACCTGTCATCTTCTCAATCTCGGGGTGAGAAGGGTGTTTAAGTGCCTTGGCCTTGTTGGTTATAGGCTAATCAGTCACTATGTGTATCACATCCCTAGTGATCTGTTTTGGCTCATCCATCCACCTCTTTCGGTCATGCACCCTACTCACCACTATCTTGATCCATTTGGTTTCAAACTCCTTCGGGAACATTAGGGCACATGTTAGCCCTTTGACCTCAATGTGTTTGTGCTCATCTTTGATGGTTCTGCCTATGCAAATCTTCTTGTAAGCTTTCTCTACCTCAAGATCTCCTATCTCAGTGATCTTGCAATGTATGTATGGCTTGACATCCTTGATGAGTAACACCCTAGGTGGTATGCTTGAGAATGCTCCAGCGTCGTCAGGTTGCAAAGCAACCTCTAGACAGAACTTGTAATGTGGCTCCTCACAGGTGGAGTTCTTGACCAGGTTAAACTTTTTGTCTTTGGCATTCTTGATCTTGGTTACATGAGATGTGGTTGCCATGATTTTGCAAATATAGGGATTTTCTGTAAAAAAAACAGTGAGCTCGGTGATTCTAGTTACTTACTTAACCTATTGTAACTGTTGTAGATATATTTGAATGCACTGAATATTCTTGTTAATTGCTTCTACAATCTGGATTGTGTTGGTCTCTTTGTGCTTTTCTTCGCTCTCAATTGCATGGTGAATAATGAGCTCTTTCGTCGCCCTTTTTATAGATGATGCCCTAAGTGGCACAATTAATGCTGTACCCACTTCTCGGTGTTCAAAGACGGAGTTGCCCGGGTATCACACAAACTTTTAGCTTGGGGTAAGTGGCAACTCACTTCACCTTTCACAGGTTTATCAAAGGTGCTCGGTAAGTGGGAAAGACTTCAATTCCTTTTACATTATTATCGATGAGTCTTGGGTTACATTTTTTAACTTGGCTTTCGCATGTACACCAACAATTCTCGGTATGTATTGACTGACGATATTGAGTTCACGAATTCATAACAAGTGATACCATAGTGCATCTTTAATCATGCTAGTTTGGCATTTTAACTATTTATAATGGAACTGATGTAAAGTATAACTTAGTATAGTGGAGTTCCATACTTACTTGTTCATCTTAGGTGAGGGTGGTGATGTCACCAGATCCATTGGATAAGGTGTCACCTATTGTATTGCTCGGTCCAACATCATCAGTGTTTGTAGCTTTACTCCACATTTTGTTTGTCATTCTTCTGATGTCTTCAATGGTACTTCCATTGGGAAAAGTGCTTGTCTATGTCACTTGGTCTCTGTAGTCCTTTCTTAGATGACCAACTTTATGATGGTGTAAGCATGCCATTCCAAGGTTAGTCCATCTTCTAGACTTTCTCGTCCATTTTCTCATGCATTTTGTTGCTATGTGTCCATATCTACCACATGTTATGCAGTTTTTCTATGTGTTGGAATCCCAAACATATGAGTTACCGACTCTTTTCGATTGATAAACATTTTCTTGTTCTTTTGGATTCCATGCTTTCTCTTTCTTCTTCCTGTATTCAAGAGATGTGTGCCCATGCATTTTGCAGGTAGCACAATATTTTTCCATGTAGGTTTCCTTCATTGGTTGTTTCACCTTAGATTTAAATTCATATGCTTTATGTCCTTTCTTGTTACAGTCATAACAATTTACAATAAATATAGAAGTGGATTTAGGAATACCTTTAGTTTTTCTTCTGCAAACATTTTATGTGTGGCCTGGTTTTCCACAGTGATTGCATGACTTCTTTCTTGGTCTTGGATTTGTGTAGACATATTTTGGATCAGCTTGGTATGGTGATTCTCCATTCTTGGTATACCCTAATCCAGTATTGTTGTTGACTCTTCTTTGTCCATCCATAAAATTATACATTCTTTTTGTACTTTCTTCAACTCCCTTGATCATATCATTGTGTTGTTGCTGAATTCTTACTTCATGCTTCAGTCTTTCATTTTCTTCTCTTAGCTCACCAATAGCTTCTAATTTTTCACTGATTTCTATGTTCATTCGGTTTGCCTCCTGACTCATAAGAATAATCTGATTGGTGATCTCATGATGATGTTCATTAAGTCTTTGTATTTATGACTCTTTATCTTGTAGCTTTTCAATGATCTTCCTCCTGTCATCAATTGCTAGTGTTCTTTCTTGCTCGGATTGTCTAGCATTATTCATAACCTCAATAATTCTTTCCATTTGTGTCTCTTGACTGATTTTTAGTGATTTCACTTGTCCAGCCAGATGTTGATTGATTTCATTTAGACTTGTAATGCTTCCTTCAGATGTGTCTGATGTCTTGCAAGATGTAGATCCTGAAGTCTAAAATAAATCATGTATCTCTTCTTCATGATAGTCTGTTTCATTATAGTGAGATGCCATTACCTTTCTTTCATCTAGTAGCTCTCTCATCTTGACTCTAGATTTATATTGTTCATAGAAGATCTGTATCTCTAACTTTTGATTCTCAATACTCTTGTCTAGCTTATACCTTTCCATTGCATGATCTTTTCTCTCAATTCTTTTAAAATTTTCCAAATAAGAGATCTAGCTCTGATACCAATTGTTGGAAATAATGGAATGGTGTGTACTAAGAGGGGAGGGGTGAATCAGTACCCTTTAAAACTTTTAGTAAATTAACCTTAATCCTTTAGCAATCAATACATTGTATTACCGACCATATTTGTTATTCCATCTTTATGCATGTAATATTAATTCATAAACATAATTTGCATGTAAACATTCATGAAATGTATTGACACATGACACAAGATTTGGTAACATAGAAAACCCCTTTTA